>MU225281.1:961933-1006197 GCA_018584345.1 Thuja plicata | reverse complement strand
GGAACAGGATTATATTTGTGGTACTTAGGAATGTTGAGTCCATGTGTGGCCCATTCCTAGTGTACATATTTTGTGGTACTTAGGAATGTTGAGTCCATGTGTGGCCCATTCCTAGTGTACGTATTTTATAATTTCTTGGCTTTGTCCTCCTGGGCTTGTACACTATCACCCCACTTTTGGAGAAGGTCTTTTGGAGGCCTTCTTTTTGTTAAACCTTGGGAGGGAGTTTCTTGATGTTTTATTGTTGGGTTCGTTATTGTGGATACTTGTTGTATGTATGTCTCCCATTCATTTCTGGATCCCCTAGCTCGGGGGTGGCCTTGCAAAGGCCTAGGTTGGGAGGTGAGCCTCCATGGTCAACCTTGATGTTCTTACAGGTTTAAAGAAAGCTTTTGAAAGTACTACTAAAATCTTGATATCTTGGATGAAGTTTCTACCTCAAAGTCTTTTCTATTCAAGTTTCTTCCTTGTAATTTTGAAGTGTTTTAGAATTGAAACCTTCTTGTTGAAAACACTTGTAAAATCAGAGTATGTCCTTTTCTATTTAAATAAATAAGTAATTGGGCCCTTATTTAAAATGATGGTTATCTCAAATGAGTTTTATGGTTGTTTTACTAGTTATTGTGAAAAAAAAAAAAGGAACCCTAAGGACTAATACTCTAATTGATGTTATCATTCTTTAATGATCCTTAAATAAATTTAATTTGCAAAGGTTTAAAATAGATTTCATTTCCTATAATTATATATCATGTTTAAATGTAAGTTTTAAAGTTCATTTGGTTTAAATGTTTTTATGCCCGGATTTTGGGGCATGACAACAATTTTATTATCACTTCTACTGATTACTTCACTAAATGGGTAGAAGTTGCCCCACTTTCTGTTTCCTTGGGCAAGACAGTTTCTCTATTCATTTTGAACCATATCATCTATCAATATGGAGTGCCTTCTAAGATTATCACTGACAATAGAGGCAAGTTCAAAAATAAGGACCTTAAAGAAATCTACAAGAAATTCATGATTAAACAACATTGGTCCTCCATTTACTTCCCACATGGAAATGGTCAAGTAGAGGCATCAAACAAAACCATTCTTAAAATCTTACATAGAACAGTCTGTAAGAATGGTAGAGTTTGGCACTTATAGATAAATTTGGCTTTGTGTTCCTATAGAATGATTATTCATACTCCTATTAGGGATTCTCCTTTTTCCCTTGCATATGGTGTTGAAGCATTGTTACCTTTGGAGGTTGAGATTCCTTCACTTAGAGTTTCCCTCAAAGGTCTAGTTACAGATTAAGACTACCTCGCCATGAGACTTCAAGAGTTAGAACTTCTAGATGAAAAATGTCAAGCATCATTTGACCATATGAGGTTTTATCAAAAGTGCCAAAAATGTGTGCTAAAATGTTGACACACTTCTATGAGTCATTATATCCAAGATTGCTCAAGAACGAGGTTTCAAATGGCGGCTCATAGCTCCCTATTCATGGAGTGCAAGAGTTTGTGATGAAGGCCCTCAGTTTAGACCTAGATTATGCCCATGCAAGTACACCATGAAATGAGATATTCAAAGAGGAAGACCAAGAATTCTAGTCTCCATGATCATCAAATATGCATTGCAAATGAAAATGGAAACTATTCTATATGATAACGATGCATTAAAGGAAATATGCAAACTAATCTATGAAGAAAATATGGAAGATTAATCTATTGAAAGGAAATATGAATCTACTCTAAATGGATTTCCATGGATGCATGAGAGAAGAAGACAAGAAGAAGAGAAGTTGCATGGTTCAAGCTCAAATGCTCAAACTCTCCTCTAAAATTGCTCTCCAAACCTATAGCATAACAACAACATGAAAACTTGATATCTCTCAAATGAGAAGGAGAGGGCTCCTTATAAAGGAAAGTGTGGAGAGGAATGTGGGATAAATCCCTAAAAGGTAAGTGAGAGAAAAAATCCCACCACTTAAGAATATGTGTGGAGAAAAAGGAGTTTTATTTTTTTTTATTTGATTTATTTCCTTTTTTTCATCAAAAAGAGAGCTTTAAGTGGGGATTTTATTTATTTAATTAAAAGGGGATTTTAAGAGCAATTCTTTCTTTTAATAAAATAAGATTATTTAACTAAAAAAAGAGATTTTAATTAAATAAGATAAGATTATTTAATTTTTTTTAAAAAGAGAGATTTTAATTAAATAAGATAAGATTATTTTATTTAATAAAAATGGGTTTTCTTTTAATTAAATAAGATCATTTTATTTAATTAAAAGGGGTGTTTTCTTTTAATTAAATAAGCTTATTGATGAAATGATCAAACCTTAGGAAATATTGAAATAATTGAATTAATTATGATTTGATCAAGGAAATTGATTTGAATTGAAAATGTTGCAAGGCATTGATTTGGAAATTTGATAAATTGATTATGTCATTTGATAAATTGAAGAATGGGGGCCCATAATCTAGGTGACCATTTTAGGTTGCATACACTCTTCAATCTTCTAAGAAAGTGCATCAAGCCAATCTTACAATGTCTAAAGGAAAATGGGCTAAACCTAATGGTCCTATCAATGAGAAAGAAGAGATTCTTATAGCAACTTTATCATAACAACTTCAAACTTTGAAATCTAAACTCCAGGAATTAAAGGGGGAAAAGGATACACCTGTTAGCACTTTTTCTTGTAGAATCAATATACAATAGTAAATTCTTGACTCTCTGATTCCCAATTCAGATTCATACAGGGAAAAGACTAATTAACAAGGATAGAATCCTTCAACACTTTGGGCTCCACAAACCTAGGCGGGTGCACCTTCAACAAACTACTGACTTTTAGCAAATCTAAAAGGGGAAAGACTAATTCACTCTTGTATTGAACTACAACAGTTAACAACACATCCTACTAATAAACATTATTAACTAGGAGAAGAACTTAACATACCAAATCATAAGCTTAAGTAAGAGATATTATCAGTAAAATAAGAACATTCATCCTTCTTCTTTTTATAGTACTAGACTTATGAAGGATAACCTATTGATTCTCTCTTCAAGGAATCACTATGATGAACTGTATTTCTCAATACAATTAGCTAAACATGTATGTTCTTAGATAACAGAAAGTAAAAGATTATTCAATATTTGATTGATTTGATGATAACAAATACCTATCAGAACTTGACTAGTGCCTAATCCTGGGCCATAGAGTCATAATAAAACATACATTCACCAGAGACAATTAATCAAAACACAAGAAAAATCTTAGATAGAATGCCTTACAAACTATCCTTTCACTCTCATACCCCTGTATCAAATTTCTGCATAAAACCCTAACCCTCTGGAACTATTTGCAATATTTAAGCCCTCCTTGAAAGCAACTCACAAATAACAACACAGTTACCTTATAACTGGTATATTTAAAATGCCTTACAAATTAAACATACAAGAGCTGAATGTAAATGAAAAAAGACATCAATGATATGAAACTGGAAATTCCATTGTATTTTATTAATAGTATCTTGATTTCAATACATTCAAATTGACTCAAAACTTAAAACTCAGACACAATTCAAAAACCTGCCTTGCAATTTTGATTTTATCATCCTCTACAATATTTTACAACTTGCTATTTATAGTCAACATTAGTCATCCTGGGATCCTTAAAGATTAAGGATGCAACAAGCTTTGGATAACTAAGCCAATCCTAAGGACATTAAAAGACAAAACATTTAGTTGATCCTTTTGACGGTGGAAGGACAAAATCTATTGATAACTAAATTTGGTCTTCAATCTTCATCTAGCTGGCACCTTTGTCTAATGATATTAAGAATAAATTCATGTAGTTGCAACGATACCTAGTGAATACCATTCTAGGCTAACCTACACTAGTCTTTGAAGTAGTTATTCTCCCTGTGCTTAAAGATCAGGTGTCAGGTGTCCTCTTTATTCTTCATCCATGACATCAATGTACTCTGCAGTAGCTTTCTTCTTCTTAGGCTTTTTCATTGTGTCCCACGCTGCCATATCATCTTCAGCGGGCCAATTAAAACTCTTTATACTCTCAAGTTGTGATTTATGCCTGTTCCACCGAGTATCTATTATACTCTTGATATTTGTTAAGAATATTTTGATGTCAATCTCAGCCTTAAAGGCTTCATCCAAAATCTTGTTGTAACATTCCATATCCAATTCTGCATTATCAGTAATAAATGCCTCTTTCTTAGGCAGTTTTCTATCAAACTTTGTTTTCCATCCCTCCAAGGCTTTGATCTAATCATCATCTCCCTTGATTAGAGGAATAAATATGTTGAAATCTGACCCAAAAAGATTCATTCTGGACTCAATCTAATTTAACTTTCACTTAAAGAAAGGCAAAGTTACATTTATCATCTCAATCTCATCACCAACTTCCATGACTATATATGGAAGGTCATTCCTATGTGGTTGTAGAGATGAAAACCTTTCAAATAGTTGAGTCCTGCTAGACCATGTTGCAAATTAGGGGTTTAAAGTAGAAATAAAACTTGTAACTTCAACATGCAAAATAGGAAGCTTATTATATTCAGTATTGTCCTTTAATATGCCAATGGCAATCTTATTATGCTCAATGATCTTCTCCTCTATTTCACCATTATCCCCTATTATCTTAGTTTGGACTTCTTCATGTGTAACCTCCTTTGGTGAGGCTTGGATAACCTCATGTTTCTCCATCAACTGCTTAGTTAGATCTCTAATTGTATTCTCCAAAGCATGAATCTTAATCTAACACAGCTCCCTATCCTTTGCAATAGCACTAGTCTCTTCTATCAAGGTGTTATACCTTTGTGATATTTGTTTAGTTTTTGCCACATTCAATTGCGAAAAATGTGACAATACTTGTGAAATATCCATATCATTGGTATTGTTTACAGACCACACCATCTGATTACCCACCATATTCTCCTGAATGTTCAATAAGGTTGGCTTCTGATCCTTAGGAGCTACGTTCCACATTGCAACAACCTGGGATTTTGGATCAAAATCAAATCCTTTGATCAATTCTCCAACCTGGACTTCTGATGATAAATTTAAATCCATTTGTTTCCTTATCTGATCAATAATAAATGTTGAGGCTAAATCCCAGTCCTCAACAAGTAACATCCCACTAGATTTAACCAGTTTCCTTGCTTCCCCTTGAGAGATTTCCTCTGTCTTGGGATCATAATCTTGTATAGATAGTAAGGCTTCAACTATTACTAACTCTCTTCCATCCAACTAAACTTGTTTTCTAACTTCTTGTTGCTTATTCCATCTTAGGAAATATTTAAATTCCTTGGTTTTGATAAAGTTGTCATCATCTAGGAATTGTTGTTGATGAATCAATATTTCATCTATGCATGTTCTAAGAGGAAATTAAATATTATCCTCTTCATCTTGTTACAACTTCTTTCCTTTTCTAATCTCCTTCCTTAATTGGTGATCACGTGGCCTATTTCCATGAATAAGCACACTAACTTTATCCTTTTTCTTCTCTCTTATAAAACGTATCATTGCCCGGGAAGGCTCTCCAAGTTCAACTCTTTGTTTCTTGAGAGGAGGCTCATTGGTAACCTTAGTTTCTAGGACCTTTGTTAGGTCAATAATAATCTCATCTCCTACTTGTTCTTCTTCATTTGCCTAATTTTTTGGAGGAGCAATGGGCGAGGGGTAACCTTCATCACTATCATCATACTCTGATTCAGAATGCTCTGCTTGACCCTTCTCTAGAATAATTAGTGCATCCTCAAATTGATTGCACAGGAGAGTGTGAGACTCAATCATGGCCTCTATTCTTTTCAAATAAGGCATATTAGGGAAGAACCCCCCAAAATACAATCCCTTCCTCTTTACCTGCCTTTCCAGGTCCAATAATTCTTTAATTTTGTTTGCTCTTTGAACCACTTCCTCATCTTTAAGAATATTCATTGTGGCATCTTCTTCTAAGAACTCCTCATGCTCATAAATGTAAGGAATAGTTAGTGTTAGGAGATTATTGGCACTTGAAATGAATTCTTTTGTATCAATGTACCTATATAATGTAGGACCCATCCTAAAATGGCTTAGCCAATTATTTACCAAATCCATGGCTCTCTTACCAATAGTAAATTGATACACTTGAAAGTGTCTCAGAGTGAAAGTCCCTTTCTTGTGAGGAGCCAGATGCTCCTTAACTGTTAACATAAGTTTCCAAATAAACTCCATTATTGAAATTCTAGTAGGGACATGAAAAGGGAGTATGTGTGGTGGATGTGTACATCCATATACTCTGGTCATAGTGAAATTCTCTTCTAAGTAGAAATCACCACAATTATGATCTCTAGGCCACTTGTTTACACACTCACAAGGCCTCAATAGCTACAGCAAATTGGCTGGTAATCTAGTCTTGTTCACTCCTAAACATTGTAGCAATGGATAAACTATCCAATTCTCAAATGCGCAGAAGTCACAATCCCTAGTAGTAAAATTCCAAATTCTTATCCAAAATTGAATAAAGTTGGGCTGACCCTTGTGAACCCTTTGTGGTCTCAAATTATTCAAATCCATAATTGGGTAGTATAATACATTATCAAATGCATTAGAATAGAATAATATAAAAACTTAGGCTCCTTTTCCTTTTTCTAGATAGCCATAAATACCTCATGCATTCTATCAATTATATACTGAATATAATCATAGGAGGTTTGTGCATGGACATTCTTCAAGTCTAGGGTAATCATCAAAACATCTGTACTGATCCTCTTTGAACCCTCGTCCCTTCCTAGTACTCTATACAGTGCAAAAGAAATGTATTTATATAATGATTTAAATCCTTATAAGCATAAGGAGAAATTCCTGGCATGGGGGCAATATAATTCTTAGTTTCCTAGGGATGTGTCTCTGTACTAGACCTTTAACTACCCCAGCCTATTTTTCATATCTAGCTTCTTTTTTCTTTAGGTCAATCTTTGTTGCCATAGGGTAGTAGAGGTTGAAGGCTTTCATAAATGAATTTCTATTTAAGGCCAATAATATAGTGCCATCACTCCTCTTAACTATTTTATAAATCACGTCATATTTATTTTCTAAAGCTAAAAAAAGATCTATATCTATAAATATGTCAGGCATAATTAACTTGGCTAACCCACATGTCCAATGATTCGATACAGACACAACTTCATCAGAATTATTATAAAAATAGTTAAAAAGAGAATAACATGATGAACATGGAGTTCTGGCATCTCGAGTATTGGCTAAGTCATCACTTAGGATATCATCCTTTGACTTCTTATTCTGTGTTGATCCTCAAAATAATTACAGAAATTCATCTGATAAATTTCTCTTCCTCTTGGCTTCCTCATCAATTTCATCACTTTTCCCACTAGTGGAGGATACACTGACTGCTCTACTCATCTTGGTTGCTTTCCCTTCAACCTTTCTGACTAATATTGAAACAAGTCTATCACTGGAAACCCTTACTTCTAAATTGCAATGTAAATGAGAATGAGGTAATGTATTATCTATTTATGGTAAAGATTGATCATAGTATGAAGCTCATAATTGGGTAATCCCATCTATTCTACCTTCAATTCAGCATACTATGACATCAATGCTTTCTCCTAGCCGTAGCCTTTGATTATGACAGGAAATCAAATTCAAATGAGTGCAGAATTGATGAAAATCCTCATTGAAAATGATAAGAGGTCAATTCTATTTTGATTGGATGATCCTCATACACCTCAGCTACCTTTCCAAGCTGTCATAATTTCTCTGAATCCTCACTGGCTGATGACTTTTCAATATTGGCACATCAGTAACTGTATTAACTTTTACCATGGCTTAACTTTCACTTTTCCCACTTAGCGACCTCACGACTACAACTTATCTACATGTCGCTTAGAAAATTGCTTAGCTATGATCACTTTTTAAGACTTGGTGAAACAAGGTACTTTTAACTTCAGTTCAAACCCTAATTACCTTATGGCGACCTCATGACTGTGAAAAACTACATCACTGAAAGATTTTCTTTACTCAAGGTTTATTCAGAGACTTGGCGATCACCATTAATTTCCTTTTGATCTGACACTTTTTGCCAAGTCTTGTAATCTTTTGATATAACCATAAATCATTCCAAGACCTTGCAACATAAGCTTTGTATCCTAATCACTAAATAATTTATCATTTGATTATCTTAACTGGAGACTTAGTGACAAAGCTTTTGATATTTTTTCTTTTACATTTTAATTCCTTCTGGAGACTACGCGACTAGGGCTTGTCTCATTGTCGCTAAATAAGATTCACTTTATCAAATCTATCAAGAGACTTCCTGACTACAATTGATCTTTCTCAACTTAGCATCTGATGGCCAATATTAAGTCTCATGATAATTATATCAAACCCTAATATAGTTAGAGACCTTGTGACAACACCCTTTTTCTTTGTCACATTTAGCCATGTTTCTTAATGTTATTCCTAGTCTCCTAAATGTTGAATAACTGCTAAATTTTCAAATGCTACAAGTGACTTCGCACCATCCATTGAATCTTACTTTAATCAGATGGTTGTCTCCAATTCTCACAATCTTTTTCTTAACTCATCTTATATTCTGAGACTTGGCGACAACACTTCTTTTGAAACTGACTTTCAACCATAGTTTATTCATAGATAATGCAACTGTTAAAAATCAATATTGCTGAATGATTTACTAACCATGGATTTTATCTGGAGACCTCATGACAAGAGCCTTTAGTCTCTTTATCACTTGATTTTTTTACTTTAAGGATTTCCATCTGGACATAACATGACTGTTGTTGATCTCTATTTTATTTGCATCTGATAGTTGTCGCTAAGTCTCCTGATCTTCATATCAAACCCTAAATTTTCATGAGACTTCATGACTGATGGACATGTGTCTTACCTTTCTTTTGTCTCTTGGTCACTAGATATTATTTGACTTTTCAACTTTATACCACGATCATGCGACTATCGCTGATCTTGCCTCCATCTTGTGGTTGTCGTTGATTCTCTTGATTATTAACTTAACTCACCTTTCTTATCATGACTGCGTGACAACACCATTATCCAAACCAACATTCAACCTAGGTTATATGTGGAGACAATGCGACTGAGGAAACTCAAAGTTGCGATATAAAATCATTAACCTTGATCTCATTAAGCGATAACCTGACCACTGTTGATCTTTCTTTCAAATGGACGGTCTACACTAAGTCTCTTAACCATTTAAGCATATTCCTTTTCATTGAGAGATAGTGCAAAAAAGGCAACCCATTGAGTCTCATAACCATATGGAATATTCTCTTTCTTTCATGAGACTAAGCGACTGTGATTTAAGCACATGCATACTTTCAGGACTTAAGGGCCAAAAGTAACTTCAAAATAGAACCCGTTTAAGAAATTTAGGGCATTTTAGCATTTTCACCTAGAAATGACCTAAGGACTTAGGGTTTACAGCATTTCCAACTAAGTTAAGGGATAAAACAATATTTGCAGAGGTACAAGGATGATTTCAACCATGATTTTAAACCCTTCAAGCATAGGTATGGTAGGAAACTTCAAGAATTTATAAGGCAGACTCAAAACATGAAATATTACCAACAATGGCTCTCTCTGAGGATGCTTAAACGCCATATTATAGCAAGAACATAGATCTCTAGAAAAGTAGACCAAAACTGAACTAACCTATTACTGAAACAAACACACAACTGGGAAGGAAACACATGATGGAAACAAACCCACCTTTACATATGATACAACACTACTGTGCATAGAACAAAAGACTTAATTGAAGAAATTTTTCAGGAATTGTCCATGCACTAGCAATTCCTATTCTTCATCATCCATATTCATGAGGAAATATGAATCCTTTCCAAAAATTTGGGAGGTGAAAAAAGGCTCCAACCATAATGACTCAAATTTTTTATGCTTACCTTTGTCTTCAGCCCTAGTATTCCACTGCAACACAAAATCACCAGGCTGGAACTTTCTTTCATGTGCCCTTCTATCAAAAAGGTATTTAATTTTTTGTTGCAGTTTGACATTTTTCCTCTAGCTTTCTCTCCTTATTTCATCTAATTTTACCAATAGAACCATTCTTTCTTCCATAGGTTCAGAGACTTCAATCTCTTCATCTTGGATAAATTTATAAATTGGAAGCAAATTATTGACAGGCATTCTTGATTGAACACCGTATAGTAACTCAAAGGGATATTTTCCAGTGGCCTTTTTACAGCGATCATGTCTGCCCAAAGGGAAAGTTTTAATTTTGTATGCCAGGCCCTTTTGTTATTTTCTAAGGTTTTTTTCAGAATCTGCAAAATATTCTTGTTTCTTAATTCTGCCTGTCCATTAGCCTGAGGATGATAAGGGGGTGAATAGGAAATGAAAATTCTCATGTCAGAGAAAAAATCAATAAATTCTTTAGACCTGAAACACATGGCATTATCCATTACCAACTTGATGGGAACACCAAATCTTGTGATCTCATTGTCCATCAAAAAATCAATGACCACTATGCTTGTTGCTCTTTTGGTTGGAACTGCCTCTACCCATTTTGTAAAATAATCAGTCACCAACATAATCCAACTATGGCCCTGACTTTATTTCTCAGCAAATTCTCCTATGAAATCCATTCCCCACATGTAAAAGGGGGCTTCTGCCACTACAGGGTTCAATAATAAAGCTCCTGAAAACTTCATTTTGTTTGAGAATCTCTGACATGGTTCACACTTTCTAAAAAAAGTATAAGCATCTTGGAACAATCAAGGCCAATAGTATCCTATTCTTAGAATTTTATGAGCTATTGATTTGGCAGAATAATGCCCTCCACACATTCCAGCATGCATTTCACTCAAAATCTTCTCTGATTGGCCTTTGTCAAGACATAAGAAGAAGATCCCATCTCTATTTTTCCAAAACAAATCACCATGCAACAAGACATATTTTTGAGCCTGCAACCTCAAACTCCTCCTTTGGTTATCACTTAGGTCATCTGCACACTTGGCATTTTTCAAAAAATATACAATATTAGTATACCAAGGTTGCATTTCAATACTTGTTAGGCAATTTCCATTTGTATCAACATTGTTGACCTGAACTAGATCCAAATTTTCTTCTGTCATCGGTTTTGCCAATCCCAACCCTCTTACCAATTTTATAATTTGGATTTCCAGATCAAATTCCTGAACTTTATTTATCCACTTGCACCTCTTCCATGTTACCTCATTTTGTACAAAGATATCTTTAACAGCAGCATGAGGAACATATGCATTCACCTTTGCACATACCAGATAAGGCCCAAAATCCTTTACTTCCTTCGCCAAGGCATAAGAATTTTTTTCCATCAATTGATAATTCATCTCAGCTGACTATAAAGATTTTATAAAAAGGCTATTGGATGCTCAAATCCCTCATCATCTTTATGCAATAGAACTGCAGCAATAGTATGGAAAGAAGCAAAAGTAAATAAAGAAAAAGGTTTGGTATAATCAGGGGACACTAGGATAGGTGCTTCTTGGATGGCCTATTTTTTTTTTCAAAGGCTGACTGTGCCTCTTGGTCCCATTCAAATTTTACATTTTTCTTTAGCAATCTGACAATGGCTTTGACCAGTTCTACAAAATTGGCAATAAATCTCCTGAAAAAATTGATTTTCCCTAAAAATGATTGTATGCCTTTCAATTTTTTGGGAGCAAGTACTTTTTGAATAGCCTGAACTCTTTCAGGATCTATTCTTACTCCCTCTTTTGAAACTATGTGACCCAGAAGTTTCCCTTCAATGATAGAAAAATGACATTTCTTTGGGTTCAAAGACACCCCATATTCCAATGCTTTTATCTTAATCTTCTCCAAGTGATTACAATGATCTTTTGCCCTTTTTGAGAAATTTGTTAGGTCATCTTGGTATACTACCATGAGAACATCTATTAGATCTTTGAAGGCTACCTCCATGGCCCTCTGAAAGGTTGCACCAACATTTTTCAAACCAAATGGCATGCGAGCATACACATGATAGGTGCCCCAAGGAGTAGTGAATGCTATCTTGAATTTCTCATATTCTTTAACCAGCTCTTGATTGTACCCTAACAACCCATCCATCATATACAATAAATCACATCTAGTGACTTTATTTAACATAGCCTCCATATTGGGTAATCCATAATTATCTTTCAGTGAGGCCACATTCAAGTTTCTAAAATAAACACACAATCTTATGTCCCCATTCTTGTTTCTCACAGGGACCAAGTTAGAAACCCAAGATGAATGTCTTATAGGCTAGATTATGCTTGCATCTCTTAGTTTCATCAATTCTGTTTGTATTTTGGTAGCCAACAATGGATTAATGGGATTTTTTTTTTGCCTAAATGGTTTTACATCTTCTTTAAGAGGGATTTCATGTTGGAACAATTCTTTTCTATAAGATTTAAGATCCTCATAAGACCATAAAAAAACATGCTTAAATTTCTTTAGCAACTTTATCAGATTTAGTCTCACACTTTTATCTAATTTATTTCCAATATAGACTAACTGAGGAGAAGTTTCAGATCCTAAATTGACTTCTTCCAGATCTTCTAGGGTAGCATTGGATTTCTGGGCCATATAATTGTCATTCATGCTAAACATACCTTCCAATTCAACTAATCCTTTGGGAATGTGATTAGTAGCCAACTGGGTAACTTCTTGGTCAAATATATATTCCTTACCATCCACAACTCCTACTAGTGATTCACAATCAATCTCTTGGCCATAATACTCATCCATACATTGGATAAATCTGAGGATATCATAATACTTTCCAGTTATGGACATTTTTAGGGACTGGTGGTCTATTTTTTAACTGTACCAAAGACATGCTAGCAAGAGTAACATCATTATTTTTAAGAGAAACATTTTCAAGAAAATCTGTTATTATATTGTTTTATCTTTCTACCCAAAGGATTTCGAAGGCATCAAAGAACTCTAGTCTATCACAGACTGCATACTTGTACAACTTTAGCCTATCATCTTTGGCAGCATATTGGCCTCTAATTTGAGCTATGATTAACTGGGAATCTCTATGAACTTTCAAACATTTAATACCATTCTTAATAGCAATACCCATTCCCAATATTAAAGCTTCATACTCAGTTATGTTATTTGTACAATGAAAGGCTAATAGGAAAGAATACTTGAAAGTAGTACCTGATGGGGATATGAACAAAAATTCTACTCCTGATCCTTCTTTGTAACATCTTCCATCAAAGTACATTTTCCATACTCCATCTTTTTACAACAACAGCTCATGCACAATTAGGTCGGTATTCTTTAATTGTGGCTTGATCTCTTCCATAGTAAAGTTATCCATATCAACATCTACACAATAGTTTGATTGGTCAAGTAGAACCACCTCCACCATGACAGGTGACCGGGGTTTTTTGTACAACTTGACCTCATTTCCATTTATAGGGATAGTTACATAGGAAAAATCTAATTGCATTTTTCCACCCACTGCTGCAGCCCATTGTCTTGATAGAAGCATACCATAATATGTCTTAGTATCAACAACCACTATATCCATTCTATAAGTTGCTTCAGGGAAAGCAACAATTTTCACTTCAATGTCTCTCAGTGTTCCTATCATAGGAACTTCCCTATTTCCCATAGCATAACAACTACTAATAGGGGTGGTGACCTGAAGGCCCAATTTCTTCATGACATGATAAAACATTATATTTTTTGCAGCTCCAGAATTAATCATGAAATTTTTTACTAAGAAATTATTTACCATTAAGGTGACATAAAATGAGTCAACAGATAATGGTTCTTGGGTAATTATGTTGCCAATGCAAATATTGGAAAATTCTTTTCTTTTTTCTTTTCCTTCTACTTGTGGATTGTCCCTTCTATTATCATTTGATGTCAAGGGTGTTTTCTCTTGGTTCAACACAAATACATCATCTATCCCTCTTAGAAGCGCCAAAGTAGCTTCTTTATGTTCTTTTATTTTTAGCATCTTCATTAATGGCACTGAAACTTTCATCTGAGTCAAAGCATGTTTCATATCAAAAATGGGTAATTCAGAAGATACATTGCCTATCTTCTTACCCCTTTTAGCTTTATCACTGGCCATTTGTTCCTCTGTTGTTTTTTTCCTTTTCAACATGATCAGAAGAGGGTCATGCTTGTATTTCAGGCTTTTCATCTTTATTTTCCTTAACATGAGAATCCATAGTAACTTGAGGTGAATCCTTTTTGATATAGATAGGGGTAGGTTTACCTTGAGCTGGTTGTATGATTCTATTTCTTAGATTATATGCATTTCTAGCTTGATTAATTGCTACAACTATTAAAGATCTTTTTTCCTCATCAGTAGGAGTTTTAAAATGAGAATGTGATTTGTCACTCCCTACTATATTTATAGTTACTTGTGAGACACTATCAACCTAAGAACTTTGGTAAGGTACAATCTGAGATTGATATTCTAAACAAGAATTGTCTTCTATATACAGGTTATCAGAAGATGAATCAATGTCAGAAAACCATGGGTATGGTTTCTTTATTGTGAACATATTAATGGCAGGGCCTTCTTGTTCCCTTTCTTCTATTTGATCAAACAAGGCCTAGGCTACTACACAATGATATAAAGAATGTGGCATAATTCAAGAATCACACCAAGGAGTATTCTCAACATAGTTGGCACTGTTCCTTTTCAGAGGATCTGGGGTTTCTTTGGCTTTTGGGTTATCTTGTCCATCAGGGACTGGCTTTCCATTGTTCCAATTTGTTTTATATGGGTAGTCTCTCAGGTTTGGTTGTTTATCAAACCTTTGGTTAGTGTATTTATTGTCATGGTACCCTCCCCTATCATTTTTATCCATTCTGGTAGAAATATCTTTTACTACAGTCACTAATTTATCTACTGTATCATCTTCTTTGATAGTTTTGTTGGCTGGCCCCTTTTCTTTCCAAAGTTTATTATCTTCCCTCTTTCAGAATTTTCTTGATGCTCTCCTAGTACTTTCAATATAAATGGCTATTTTGTATACATCCCTTAAGGTTGTTGGGTTTTTGTCTCTAAGTAAGTAAGACATTTTACCATCAGCAGCATTGCTATAAGTTGTAAGACATACTTCCTCATCTAACCTCAAGACTTGGAATATTTTATTCATGGCCTTTTGAAATCTATTGTTAAAATCAGCCATACTTTCATTAGGGAACTTTTAATGTTATTGAATTCATTCAACATGTATCTAGAATTCACATGTTCTTTGTAGTGTTCCCTAAAATACTTTACAAATTCATCCCAAGATGCAATGCTATCATTAGGTAAATTTTTGAACCAATCCCTACCATCTTCTGTTAATGGCTGAACAAAAAGCTTCATAATGACATCCTCATTTTCAATTACAAAGTTAGTTATCTTATCACTAAAAGCTTTCAAATGCTCTTCACAAGTTACAACATTATTTCTTGTGAAATTGGGGATTTTGTCTCTTACCTCATTGGGGATCACATTAGGGTGACCAAGAATGCCTTAAAAAAAGGGCTCTATATCTATTCATGTGGATAGGTCTCCTTTGGAAATTTCCAAGCACATTGTTACCACTTGGTCCAGTAGCTCCTCCTTGATTTTGAATGGGTGGGGGAACATTTTTTTTAGGTTAGAGACTTGAATTCTTGGGCCAGGACCAATAGTTTGAGCACTTACAATTGGGCCAGAGGCTTTAACATTTGGATTCAAACTAGAAGATTGCACTTTAGGACCAACCCCATGACTATTTGGAAGAGGGATAGTAGATTGATTTTTTTGTTGTGTACCATGATTAACTGGCATAGAGATACTTGCAGAAGTGTTGGTAGTGGCATGTAGGATAGCTATCTTCATTCTCATATCAGCTACAACAACCTCTAATTCCAACTTCTCCAATTGTTTGGCTAAGTCCTCTTTATCTTTTCTAGCTTGTTCTAGCTCAAGATCAACTTGAGACATTCCTGTAGGAATGGTCATGTTCTTCTTAGGCTCTTCTATAGTCACACCAACAACATTTTTCTTACCCTTGTTGGGGACATCCTTAGTGCTTGTTTTAGGCTATGCATTCTGTTCAATCTCATATGGGTACAATTGTCTAATGACAGGCCCTTCTTTCTCAAATTCATCCTTGCCAGGATTGGACATTTTATTTGGGGCTTTCTTCCTCAAATCATCAAGATCACCAAACAAATCTGGATTCAAACCTTTAGCCTCTTGATTTAGGCTTTTAGCCTTGAGGTCATTTCTTCTAGTTTTAGCCAAGAGTTCTTCTCTTTCCACTAGTTAATCATATAACTCTTGCTCACATTTCTTCCTTGCATTTTCTATTTCCTTTTCTTGTTCCTTTTTATTTTTCTCAAAGCCAAAACCTCATCTCTCAACTGATTAGATTCATAGGAGGTTGTCTCAGTAGAAGAAGTTTCTTCTGGTGGAGCTATATTTTCTTCTGCAGGGAAGAAACCTATATCATTATCATCCCCATCTTTGAGAGGATCAAAGTTTGCATCAGCTCTATAAGTGCCAATTGGTCCCATGTGTCCTGTATCTTTAGATGAATATGACTTTCTATTTGGAGCAAGGGTCTCCATCCTTCCCTTAGAAGTGTTTGGGGAGTCATCTTTAGATATACCTCTCTTGGACCATTGTCTCCTTCCAAATGTATGGATATCTTCTCCAACATCTTTCTCATGATTTTCTTTGAAATAGGATCTAGTATTCCTTTGTCGACTCATATTTTAGAATAGACAAGTATATCAAATACGTTCAATATGAAAATTTCACTGGAATACACAGAGATTTAGAGTTGCCACCTCTTTGCAAAGGACAAATATATAGAATGATTGAGTAACTTGTCCTAACTTATACTTTCTTTTACAAAAATAAGTCTGACTGAAACTTGAAAGAAAATTTCATTGATAATTCCTCACCTTGATTAATTGGTAATCTCAGAAAAATTATTCTTCACTATCTATATCACTGCAAATCTTTTCCACTCTATAATTTTTCTTTGAAAAACACACACTGGATTAAATTAGAGATTTAATTATTTCCATTCATTCTATTCAAGACAAGATCAGTATCATCTTCGGGATCAAAACCTTCAAACAATGTGCAATGACAGACAGACAGAATAAACTTGCTTTTGTGATTATGAGGAAAAATAGACTTATTCTCAATATCACAAGGACTAACTTTTTCATGAACATGACTCTTAGAACACTAAAACAATACCTGGTAAAGTCACCAATTTTTTGGTGCACTCAGAGGGGCCAACTCAATCTGAGATTTGATTTAAATTTTTAAAATGCCAGATATTCTGATTTTCTTCAACAAGATTTCTTGATCTTACTCCCCAGCAGAGTCGCCAATTTGTTAGCACTTTTTCTTGTAGAATTAATATACAATATTAAATGCTTGACTCTTTGATTCCCAATTCAGATTCACATAGGGAAAAGGCTAATTAACGAGGATAGAATCCTTCTACACTTTGGGCTCCACAAGCCCAGGCGGGTGCACCTTCAACAAACTACTGACTTTCAGCAAATCTAACAGTGGAAAAACTGATTCACTCTTGTATTGAACTAAAACAGTTAACAACACATCCTACTGATAAACATTATTAACTAGGAGAAGAACTTAAAATACCAAATCGTAATCTTAAGTAAGAGATATTATCAGTAAAATAAGGACATTCATCCTTCTTCTTTTTATAGTACTAGACTTAGGAAGGATAACCTATTGATTCTCTCTTCAAGGAATCACTATGATGAACTGTATTTCTTAATACAATTAGCTAAACATGTATGTTCTTAGATAACAGAAAGTAAAATATTATTCAATATTTGGTTGATTTGATGATAACAACTACTTATCAAAACTTGACCAGAGCCTAATCCTGGGCCATAGAGTCATAATAAAACATATATTCACCAGAGACAATTAATCAAAACACAAGCAAAATCTCAGATAGAATTCCTTACAAACTATCCTTTCACTCTCATACCCCTATATCAAATTCCTGCATAAAACCCTAACCCTCTGGAAATATTTGCAAGATTTAAACCCTCCTTGAAAGAAACTCACAAATAAAAGCACGGTTACCTTATAACTGGTATATTTAAAATGCCTTGCATATTAAACATACAAGAGCTGAATGTAAATGCAAAAAGACATCAATGTTATGAAACTAGAAATTACATTATATTTTATTAATAGTATCTTGATTTCAATACATTCAAATTGACTCAAAACTTAAAACTCGAACACAATTCAAAAACCTGCCTCGCAGTTTTGATTTTACCATCCTCTACAATATTTTACAACTTGCTATTTATAGTCATCATTAGTCATCTTGGAATCCTTAAAGATCAAGGATGAAACAAGCTTCAAATGGATAAGCCAATCCTATTGACATTAAAAGACAAAAAATTTAGTTGATCCTTTTCACGGTGGAAGGACAAAATCTATTAATAACTAAATTTGGTCTTCAATCTTCATCTAGATGGCACCTTTGTTTGTTGATATTCAGAATAACTTCATGTATTTGTAACGAGACCTAGTGACTTCCATTCCAAGCTAACCTACACTAGTCTTTGAATTAGTTATTCTCCCTGTGCTCAGAGATCAGGTGCCAGGTGTCCTCTTTATTCTTCATCCATGACATCAATATCCTCTGCAATAGCTTTCTTCTTCTTAGGCTTTTGTATTGTGTCCCATGTTGCCACGTCATCTTTAGTAGGCCAATTAAAACTCTTTATACTCTCAAGTTGTGATTTCTACCTATTCCATTGAGTATCTGTTATACTCTTGACATCTATTAAGAATTTGTTGATGTCAATCTCAGCCTTAAAGGCTTCATCCAAAATCTTGTTGTAACATTCCATATCAAATTCTTCATTATCAGTAATAAATGCCTCTTTCTTAGGCAGTTTTCTATCAAACTTTGTTTTCCATGCCTCCAAGGCTTTGATCTGATCAGCATCTCCCTTGTTTGGAGGAATAAATCTATTGAAATATAACCCAAAAAGATTCATTTTGGACTCAATCTGATTTAACTTTCCCTTGAAGAAAGGCAAAGTTACATTTATCTTCTCAATCTCATCACCAACTTCCATGACTATATATGGAAGGTCATTCCTATGTGGTTGTAGAGATGCAAACCTTTCAAATAGTTAATTCATTCTAGACCATGTTGTGAAGTAGGGGTTTAAAGTAGAAATAAAACTTGTAACTTCAGCATGCAAAATAGGAAGCTCATTATATGCATTCAAAATCAGATCAGTCTTGTCCTTTAATATGTCAATCCTGTGCTAAAAAATTCTCATTAGTGATCCAATGACAATCTTATTATGCTCAATGATCTGCTCCTTTCTTTCACCACTATCCCCTATTATCTTTGTTTGGACTTCTTCGTGTGTAACCTCCTTTGGTGAGGTTGGGATAACCTCAGGTTTCTCTATCAACTGCTTAGTCAAATCTCTGGTTGTATTCTCCAAAGCATGAATCTTAATCTGACATAGCTCCCTATCCTTTACAATAGCATTGGTCTCTTCTATCAAGGTGTTATACCTCTGTGATATTTGTTCATTTTTTGCCACATTCAATTGGGCAAAATATGACAATACTTATGAAATCTCCATATCATTGGTATTGTTTATAGACCACACCATATTATTACCCATCATATCCTCATGAATGTTCAATAAGGCTAGCTTCTAATCCTTAGGAGCTAAGCTCCACATTGCAATAGCCTAGAATTTTGGATCAAAACCAAATCCTTTGATCAATTCTCCAACTTGGACTTCTGATGATAAATTTAAATCTGGTTGTTTCCTTATCGGATCAATAATAAATGTTGAGGCTAAATCCCATCTCTCAACAAGTAGCATCCCACTGGATTTAACGAATTTCCTTTCTTCCTCTAGAGAGATTTCCTCTATCTTGGGATCATAATCATGTATAGTCAGTAAGGCTTCGGCTATTACTGGCTCTCCTCCATCCAACTGAAGTTTTTTTCTAACTTATTTATGCTTATTCCATCTTAGGAAATCTTTAAATTCCTTGGTTTTGATAAAGTTTTCATCATCTAGGAGCTGTTGTTGATGAATCAATATTTCATCTATGCATGTTTTAAGAGGAAATTCAATATTATCCTCTTCATCTTGTTGCAACTTCTTTCCTTTTCTAATCTCCTTCCTTAATTGGTGATCATATGGCTTATTGCCAGGAATAAGAGCACTAAATTTATCCTATTTCTTCTCTCTTCTAAAACATATCATTGCGTGGGAAGGCTCTCCAAGTTCAACTCTTTGTTTCTTGAGAGGATGCTCATTGGTAATCTCAGTTTTTGGGACCTTTTTTAGGGAAATAATATTCTCATCTCCTACTTTTTCTTCTTCTTCTTCTGCCTGATTGTCTAGAGGAGTAATGGGCGATGGGAAACCTTCATCACTGTCATCATAATCTGATTCAAAATGCTCTGCTTGACCCTTCTTCAGAATAATTAGTACATCCTCAAATTTATTGCACAGAAGAGTGTGAGACTATATCATGGCCTCTATTCTTTTCAAATAAGGCATATCAGGGAAGAACCCCCCAAAAGATAATCCCTTCCTCTTTACCTGCCTTTCTAGGTCCAATAATTCTTTAATTTTGTTTTCTCTTTGAACCACTTCCTCATCTTCAAGAATATTCCTTATGGAATCTTCTTCTATGCACTCCTCATGCTCATAAGTGTAAGGAATATTTGGGGTTAGGAGCTTCTTGGCACTTGAAATGAATCCCTATGTATCAATGTACCTATATAATGCAACACCCATCCTGAAATGGCTTAGCACATTATTTACCAAATCCACGGCTCTCTTACCAATAGTAAATTGATACACTTTAAGCTATCTGGGAGTGAAATTCCCTTTCCTACGAGGATCCAGATGCTCCTTGTCTATTAACATAAGTTTCCAAATAAACTCCATTACTACAATTCTTGTGGGGACATGAAAAGGGAGTATGTGTGGTGGATGTTTACATCCATATACTCTGATCATAGTGAAATTCTCTTCTAAGTAGAAATCACCCCAATTATGATCTCCAGGCCACTTGTCTACATACTCACAAGGCCTCAACAGTTGCAACAACTTGGCTGGTACTCTAGTCTTGTTCACTCCTAGACTGCAGCAATGGATAAACTATCCAATTCTCAAATGCACAAAAGTCACAATCCCTAGTAGTAAAATTCCAAATTCTTATCCAAAATTGAATAAAGTTGGGATGACCCTATTGAACCCTTTGTGGTCCCAAATTATTCAAATCCATAACCAGGTAGTTATAATACATTATTAAATGCATTAGGATAGAATAATGTAAAAACTTAGGCTCCTTTTCCTTTTTCTGGATAGCCACAAATACTTCATGCATTCTATCAATTATATATTGAATATAATCATAGGAGGTTTGTGCATGGACATCCTGCAAGTCTAGGGTAATCATGAGAACATCTGCAGTGATCCTCTCTAAACCCCTGTCCCTTCCTAGTACTCTACAACTATCCAATTCTCAAATGCACAAAAGTCACAATCCCTAGTAGTAAAATTCCAAATTCTTATCCAAAATTGAATAAAGTTGGGATGACCTTATTGAACCCTTTGTGGTCCCAAATTATTCAAATCCATAACCAGGTAGTTATAATACATTATTAAATGCATTAGGATAGAATAATGTAAAAACTTAGGCTCCTTTTCCTTTTTCTGGATAGCCACAAATACTTCATGCATTCTATCAATTATATATTGAATATAATCATAGGAGGTTTGTGCATGGTCATCCTACAAGTCTAGGGTAATCATGAGAACATCTGCAGTGATCCTCTCTAAACCCCCATCCCTTCCTAGTACTCTACAAAGTTCAAAATAAATGTAGTTGATATAATTATTTAATTCCTTATTAGCATAAGGAGTAATTCCTGGCATGGGGGCAATATAATTCTTATTTTTCCTTGGGATGTGTCTCTATACTAGACCTTTAACTACCCCAACCTATTTTTCATATCTAGCTTCATTTTTCTTCGATTCAATCTTTGTTGCCATAGGGTAGTAGAGGTTGAAGTATTTCATAAATGAATTTCTATTTAAGGCCAATAATATAGTGTCATCACTCCTCTTAATTGTTTTAGAAAGTGCATCATATTTATTTGCTAAAGCTAAAACAAGATCTGTATCTAAAAATACGTCAAGCACAATTAACTTGGCTAACCCACAAGTCCAAGGATTTGATACAGGCATAGCTTCATTATAATTTTTATTTAAAATAGTTAAAAAGAGAATAACCCGATGAACCTGGAGTTCTGGCATCTTGGATACTGGCTAATTTATAACTCAAGATATCATCCTTTGACTTCTTATTCTGTGTCAATCCTAGAAATAATTGCATAAATTCATCTGAGAAATTTCTCTTCCCCTTGGCTTCCTCATCCATTTCTTCACTTTTATCACTAGTGGAGGCTACACTGATTGCTCTACTCATCCTGGTTGCTTTCGTTTCAACCTTTCTGACTGATATTGAAACAAATCTATCACTAGAAACTCTTACTTCTGAATTGCAATGTAAATGACAATTAGGTATTGTATTATCTAGTTATGGTAAAGAATGATCATAGTACGTAGCTCATAATTGGGTAATCCCATCACTTCTACCTTCAATTTAGCATACTGTGACATCAATGCTTTCTCCTAGTCATATCCTTTGATTATGATAGGAAATTGAATTCAAATGGTGTAGAATTGATGAAAATCCTCATTAAATATGACAAGAGGTCAATTTTGTTCTGATTGGCTGATCCTCATACACCTCAGCTACCTTTCCAAGATGTCATAATTTATCTAAATCCTCATTGGCTGATGAATTTTCAATATTGGTGTGTTAGCAACTGTATTAACTTTTACCATGGCTTAACTTTCACTTTTCCCACTTAGCGACCTCACGACTACAACTTATCTCCATGTCGCTGAGAAAATTGCTTAACTGTGATCACTTTCTGAGACTTGGTGTAATACCCCTCTAACCCTAATACAACTTTTGTGCCTTTGAATGAAGTAAGATTTTTAAATGTTTCCTTATAGCTTAATACTTGTCTTCCTATAAGTTGTTTATAATGCTTTCATCAGCTTGTACCTGAGAATTATAATATGAGACATATTGTCTGAAGGTATCATTTATGTATGTATTTGTCTCCATGTATGTATAAAAGACCTTCAATACCTTTCTGAACATAGTTAGGATGTTATGTGATATGTGCTGGATGGATGTAGATATATTATTCTATTAAAGTTACTTTCGATGAATCTTGTATGTCACTTAATGCTTTAGGATAGTTATTATGATTATGGTGATTTATTATTAGTATCGATTATTGACTAACACAATGCTCAAGATTCTAACCCGCATGTTACATTCCTTGTGTGTGTGTGTGTGCCTATATACATGATGTGTTTTCATGATTCAGGATGAATTCGTAGTTACTCACATGGATGAGGTCCACATGATGTATCGATCATGATCATCTGTCTGCAATGTATTCTTTAATATGTACATCAATGCACACATATTTCTTGTTGGTGATGCAATATTATAGGTACTGGGCATTGACTTCACCTGGCTTCATAGGTCTAAGCGTGCCCCAAAATCCTTGATCATTGTTTTTGTTATGGAGACAGTACCTGGTCCCGCAAGACTAAGCCAATCCCTGATCCTGGTTCCCGAGTTGGGTCTTTTTGGATTTTTCAGGACTATGATTTTGGATTGATGTCCGATTGTGGTTTCTTGGTATTTATTCATTGAGGATATTCATTATAGTCCCTAGGACTAGGTGAATATTATTTTTTGGTTGGATTATTAGTTAGTAATAATTTGATGGTATTATGGAATTAAATGCATGGTAATAAGCTTGTCAAGTATATTTATTGATGTATATTTTATAATAATATTTACATGAATATATATACACATAGGCATATGGGTGCACACATATGCATATGTCTATATATATGTTTATATTAATATTTTTTTATAAATTTTTTAATATGAGTGTTTATGTATTTATTTATTTATATGCCCTTGTAACTTTAATGAAGGGATTAACTATTGTGTGTAATAAGATCCACTTCATCCATAGATAAAATAGATGTAATTACCATTTATCCTTTTAAAGGTAAAGTAACTAATCTTTATCTAAAGTGAAAGTAAGAATAAAATAACAGAAATTACCTAAAACATAAAATTAAACAAAGATGGTAAATAAACTAAAGAAATCACGGGAAACAATTTACATATCTAAGAACTAATAAAGTTTCAAGTAATAAGCAATAGATGGTTGTGGATGGTTGCATCAGTTGATTTTCCCATGGAACCAATCCTACACCATATTTATGTGAGGAGAATGGTAGAGTGGAGGGGGGAGAAAATAAGATAATGGGATATGGAAACTCATAGCCAAAGACTTTGGAGAAAGTTGGTGGTGGCATTCGGAAGGAAACTCGGTGATTGGAAAAGCTTGAGGAAATGAGATTTGGCTGGAGTAGGCTTGGTGCTTCTTCTAGAGGTTTCTCCATAGGACTCTAGGTAGTCTTTACCTGGAAAGAGAATCCTTTTCATGTGAATGTTTTGATTGATGTGTTTTCTTTACTGATTGTCATTGTTTATTAGATCAGAGGGAACTTTAATGTTTGTATTGCTATATTATTCTCCTACAAATTTGAGTGGATGATGACAATCTTAATGATAGATAATAATATTGTGTGTTTATGTCATCTATCCTTTGGTATGAATTATTTCCATAGAATTTGATGTCTTCTACCTTGTGCCTTCATCCTTTGACGCTTATTAGTTGTAGTAGACTCTCCCTCCTTGTTAGAATAGTATGTTTTGATATTATCCTTCTTTACCTTGCATCTAGTGGAGGGAATAGAATAGACTTAACTCAAAGGTAGGATGTGTTTGAGGGCTGTTTTGGAAGGAGAACCAAGGGATCTCAAATGGGTATCCCTCTGATTCTTCTTTCCAAACCTCCATCTTACCCAGTTTTACCCAGAAGGTTGATCTGCAAGTTGCTGCCCTTGATATGCACAGACTTTTACCACCTACGTAGGTCTGGGCTCCACCTGCATAGCTCACGTGATCATCTACACAAGAGGAAGGCCCAAGTGTGTAGTTCATAACCACCTACGTAGCTTGGACTCCCACTTGCATAGCTTCATGACCAACTGCGCAGCTTGGACTACCACTTGTGTAGGACTCTTCCTAATTGGTTTTTAGGGTTTTTGGAAGGGCTTAAGGTCTTGTGTTGACCCAGAGTTGACCATAAGGGGTGTGTAAACTTGTAATAAACTTTTTTTTCATATGGTATTATTTTTAGGATCTTTTGGAACCCTCTCAAGAGTTTTGGATAATTTTGGGAACCCTGATTAGGGTTAGGGTGGTCTCAGTCTGATTTCAGCCATAGGGCAAAACATAAAATGTAACATTTAAGTATAAGATACATACTCTATGTATCTTATACTTTAAATTAAATTTTATGTAATACCTTCCAGGATGTTTGAGAGTGGTTTCAGCCTCCTAAGATTTCAAATAAAGATTCTAGATTTTGAAGGTTTTAGAAAATTTCAGACTTAGCCAAATTTCAGGAATCATCATTTTTTCTGTAACATGACCTTGTTATGATGTTTTGTGGTTTGAGTTGGTACCAAAAGGCACTGGTTATATGGTTTTGTATAAATTTTGATGTGTGGTACATTTTGATGTTTGCCTATGTGTTATTTGCCATCTTGAATGTCAGATTAGGGTTTAGGACTATCTAGTGGACTATGGTCAATCAGTAATCCCCTAAACCCAATCCTAGGCTACTATGATGTTATAATTTATGTTTTTATGAGTTTCATGATGTTATTATGTTGTTTATTATCCATTATAGTGCATTTGATGCAATGTGGATGTGTTTTATCTATCTGTGTACTCGATTGTAGTTTAGGGTTGTCCAAAGGATTTAGGACAACTAGTGCTTTCCTAAACTCAATTATTTGATGTTGTAAACACTTGTGTACCTATGGTACTTACCTTTATGTGCATTGATAATTTTTTTTAGAGGTAGGGAACCTAAGAACACTAGGTGAGTGGCTCACAATTGGGGATCAGGGCCCTAAGTGGCTAGTACCAGGATAACCCACTAGTGAGTTGTTTAATCCAGTGAAAAAATTAATAAAATTATGGGAAGGGGTACTACACATTAATTAAGATAAGCCTCACCCATGTTGGTAGTACTAGTATAGGCTATGGATGGGAGTGGGAGAAGGTGCTATTGCAATAGCACAATCGAACAGTCTCGTCCCTATGAGAGATGTTCGATTCCGCATGTGCCTACTTGGGGGCCAGGGCCCAGAGTGGCTTACCAGGATAACCCAAGGGGTGAGGGCTATGTGATGACACTCACCTATCATGTGTCTTAGATTTCCTACCAATGTGCTTTATGTATTTGTGATATTCTTGTGTTTTCAGTTGTGTGATGTTTTGGGAAGGGCTATCATTACCTTAGGAGTATCTTAGTTATTACCTTCTTGCGTGGACCTTGGTCTCTGTCTCCTAGCACAGGGGAGTGGAATATTTTTGGATCCATGTAGTTGGGTGGTTAATCTTTATTATATTGAGGTATTGTTCATGGTCAGATGGATGTTCTTGGCTCCTTTCCTTCTGAATTATCAGTCTTGAAGACTTCTTATTGTATATGTAAAGATGTTCTTATGCATGTTCATTCTTCTAAAAGAAATCTCTTGTAAATCATTGGATCTAATGATATGATGTATATAAATGTAATTCAAATCAATGTATAAGGGAATGGATAGATCTATGAAAAAGGAAAGGGAAAATATTATATGTTATCAATATGAAAAGATAATTGTTTAGGGTATTTATTCACCTATCTTTTATTATTTTTTGGTATTATAAATGATCTTAGACTTAATATGAAATAATGTATTTCTGAATGAATGTTCTATCTTTTGATGTATGGTTGTGGAAAACTATTATGATTTAATGAATCTATGAATAATATTGGATTATGGTTACTATGTTTCACAAATGCGTATGAAATAATAAATTATATAGGACATTGCATATCTATCGAATGTTTATCTTTCATTTGAATGCTTAATGAATAGTGTAAATAATGACATAAGTTTAGTAAAGGATAACTCACATGGATGCATGTTAAAATATTAGGATTGATGGTAAGATTATACATGTAACATAATGTTAAGAGTAAAGGAATGAATTGCAAACTTATATTAATCAATCAATGCCTTAATGGTCAAATAATTAGATTAGATTATGTTGCTTGAATAATAGTGTTAGGGAGCCTGTGAGGACTTAGAGTAGTACTAATATTTCATTGAAAAAAAAAATCACATCTCTTAGTAGTTAGTTGGCTTGTCCTCCTGGGTTCCCTGGCAAAGCGTGACACTTGGCAACATGAGGTAATTTTAACTTCAGTTCAAACCCTGATTACCTTCTGGCATCCTCACAACTTTGAAAAACTAATTCGCTGAAAGATTTCCTTTACTCCGGGTTTATTCAGATACTTGGTGATCACCATTGATTTCCTTTTGATCTGACACTTTTTGCCAAGTCTCGTAATCTTTTGATATAACCATAAATCATTCTGAGACCTCATGACATAAGCTTTGTCTCCTGATCATTGAATAATTTATCATTTGATTATCTTAACTGGAGACTCAGCGATAAAGATTTTAATATTTTTGCTTTTAAATTTTAATTCCTTCTGGAGACTACGTGACTAGGGCTTGTCTCATTGTCGCTGAATAAAATTCACTTTATCAAATCTATCAAGAGACTTCTCGACTACCATTGATCTTTCTCAACTTAGCATCTAATGGTAAATATTAAGTCTCATAATAATTATATCAAACCCTAATATATTTTGAGACCTGGTGACAACACCCTTTGTCTTTATCACATTTAGCCATGTGTCTCAATGTTATTCCTAGTCTCCTGATCGCTAAATAACTGTTGAATTTTCAAATTCTACAAGCAAATTCGCACCATCCATTGGATCTTACTTTAATTAGACGGCTGTCTCCAAGTCTCACAATATTTTTCTTAACTCATCTTATATTCTGAGACTTGGTGACAACACTTCTTTTGAAACTGACTTTCAACCACAGTCTATTCAGAGATAATGCGACTGTTAAAAATCAATGTCGCGAATGATTTACTAACTATGGAGTTTATTCGGAGACCTCATGACAAGAGCCTTTAGTCTGTTTATCACTTGATTTTTTAATTTTAGAATTTCCATGTGGAGACAACGCGACTGTTGTTGATCTCCATTTTCTTTGCATCTAATGGTTGTTGCTAAGTCTCCTGATCTTCATATCAAACCCTAACTTTTCATGAGACTTCACAACTAATGGACATGTGTCTTAGTTTTATTTTGTCTCTTGGTCACCAGATATTATTTGACTTTTCAACTTTATACCATGATCACGTGACTACCCTTGATCTTGCCTCCATCTTGTTGTTGTCTTTGAGTCTCTAGATTATTAACTTAATTCACCTTTCTTCTCACAACAGTGCGACAACACCATTATCCCAACTGACATTCAACCTAGGTTATATCTGGAGAAAATGCGACTGAGGAAACTTGAATTCATGATATAAAATCATTAACCTTGATCTCATTAAGTGATAACCTGATCACCATTGATCTTTCTTTCAGATGGACAGTCTACGCTAAGTCTCTCAACCATTTAAGCATATTCCTTTTCATTGAGAGATAGTGTGACAAAGGCAATCCATTGAGTCTCGTAACCATATGGAATATTCTCTTTCTTTCACAAGACTAAGTGACTATTATTTAAGCACATGCATACTTTTAGGACTTAAGTGCCAAAAGTAACTTCAAAATAGAACCCGTTTAAGAAATTTAGGGGTTTTTTGCATTTTTGACTAGAAATGACCTAAGGACTTAGGGTTTTCAACATTTTCAACTAGGTTAAGGGATAAAAAAATATTCATAGAGGTACAGGGACAATTTCAACCATGATTTTAAACCCTTCAAGCATAGGTATGGCAGGAAACTTCAAGAATTTATAAGGCAGACTCAAAGCATGAAATATTAATAACAACACCATCCAACAAATCCTTATTAAGATCAACCACTCATTTTCTATTTGATCATGATTCTCATATCTCTCCACTTCCTTCCAACATGGAGAAATATTGGTATGATCATCCTATCTTTGATTAAGAGAGTGGCTCCAAAGCCCTAAAAATTTTTTAAAACACCACGAAGTCTTCCTCCAAAGGGATTAGTAACCTCAAGAAAGAAAAACCTTGTGTTAAACGCAAGAGGGAATTCACTCCTTTGGGCAATCTTATGAATCAGCATTGGAAGAATTTCTTGAGCATGATCTCATCACATTACCTCAATTCATATCACATGGATTCAAGTTCTTGAGTACCTATTGTGCATATCATCGAAACAATGAGCATAAAACTTCATCTTTTATGAAGTTGAAATATAAAATCCAAGATCTCATAGATGATGGCATAATCAAAGTGGAAAATCCTAATGATTCATCTAATCTCAAGCATGATCAATATCAGGAATCCATTTCTAGAAAGGGTTCACATATCTCATCTACTTATTCCACTATTCCTCCATCTCCTAAAGCTTCAAGACCAACCACACCATCTCTATCAAAGAATGAGCCTAATGATGACTATATCTACCCTCAAGGACTACCTCTGAAAGAGATCCAAGCTAATCAGCATATGTGTGCAAGTCTCTCTCAGGCTTCAAAGATCATAGACCCAAAGCTTCCATGTGCTTCAACACTTATCATACCTACTCAAAATGATACTCCATTAGCCTATCAAGAATCCCATATGCAGATCAAAACTCCTACCTTGTCCTTAGAAGTGGCTCCATGTCAAGAGGGAAATCCATAGTGTGCAGAAACAAATATCAATAATGATCAAGATCAAGACACCATCAATCCTTATCCAAAAGTTGACCAAATTCACATATCTCAAGATTTCCATAGTGATTTTGTCATCCCCTTCCATTTCTTCTAAGAAGATATCCTTCCATCTCCCAAGAAAGATCAAGATATCCTTTCTAGCATCTCTAATGGACCTATTGAAAATCAAGAAAAAGGTACCCCTTATACACCATCTAAAGACCCTTGTCAAAATCAGAGCATCCCCTCATCCCCTTGTCATACCTCTCCATATCCACCTCAGTAAACCATCATTCCTCTTAGATCCCTTGCATAAAAATAAATCCCATCAAGCTTTAGTTGCTCCTATCAAAGCTACTCATGAACCTATTGATATAAAGATGAATTCAAAAGAGAAGAGCCTTGGTCATGCATCTCACTATAAAGATGTTCATATCCCTCCCACACCTTATCTCCCTCCATTCAGTTGTAACTGTGTGCCTTCATCATCCTCCAAGTCCAAAATTGGTCCATATATCCCAAAGCTAAAACCATCAAACCTTTCATCTATATTGGGTCCTTATATCCCTCCATCCACCATGCCTATCACTACTATCTTGTCAACTACTTACCCTATCCCCTATTAGGATCAACAAAGACATGCATCCTTGAAACCTCCCTATCTATTAGAATGAATTTAGAATAACTGAGAGGGGAGGGGTGAATCAGTTATCCTTAGGTCTTAGATGTAGCAAATAAAACTTTTTGTATTTCAAATCTACTCAGCAGCAGTAGCATATGTCAACAACTTTAATCATGCATTTATTGTATAATGTAATTAGCTTGTAGAGACATAACAGTAAAACAAACCATAAGCATTCACAAAAGTTGACACAAGTATTTAATGTGGAAACCCAATATGGGAAAAACCACAAGTAACATGCTACCAAGTTTCACTCTTCTGAAGTGAGCTTTGTGAGGAGCCAACCTTGTTAAAGGTTACAATAACACACTATTAGGTGTGACCTGGCTAAAGGATTTAATCACCTTGTCAGGAGTGGCCTTGTTAGAGGACTTATAACATTCCACCTAAATGTTACCTTGTTAGATGATTTATACAAATGACCATTAGGTCAACCTTGTTAAAGGATTTTAACTGATACAATGGTTAGAAAGTAATCAGCAGTTGTGATCTGATACATACAACTTACTTTGAAAATTCAAATCCAATTACAGCTCTGATGTTAACTTACTGGATGACCTGCATTGTCATTTCAATCTTCTGATCTGCTTGGAAATTTGTCAAGCAATCACACATGCAACTCTCTACTTCTGTGTTCAACCTTCTCTGCTAGGTCACGCCAAACAGTAAATCAACTATGCAATCCTCTTGCATACACACATCCACTAGCACACATAATGAATAACCCATTGAGGTTATCATATACCTCTTTGTCTATGTCAGATAAATCTTTTCCACTTAACCAATATCGTAGATCTTAGGTTAGGTCAAATCCAACAGATCATTCCATGATTTCATTACATTTACTTCTCCAAAGTAGTCTCTAATTAAATCTTGAAACCATGCATTAATTATAGTTACCCATACATTAAATGACATGGATCAATCTTTAATTAACTTTACATATCCCAATAAAATTAACTAAGTCGGCTAGAGATCTCAAATCTCATCATTAATCCAAATACTGTAAGTCGGCCAACATCACTGTTTTCACTCAGCAATTTCACTAGTGCTCGGCACTAAACAAATGTGCTCGTCACAAACAACTTCTCTCAACACAAGCAACTTTTCTCAGCACAAGCAACTTTTCTCGGCACAATCCAAACTTGCTCAGCACAAAATAGCCAGAAAAACTATCTTTGAAAGATAAACAACTAATTACTTTGCCAAAGTACCAAATGACCAAGTACCCTTTTATTTGCCTTAACTCAACCATTCACTTGGTCTTCTTGTTAAATCTTCTTCACCAATAATAGATATGGTACTCAAATAGATAACAATAGTCTCACCAGTTAAGGTTTGACATCAATGACAAAATAACAATTGCTTGCATTGTCACTTTTCAACAATCTCCCTCTTTGGCATTGATGGCAACACAAAACATTAAAACAATTATTTAACAAGCATAGTTACCATACAATCCAAAAATTCACCTGTGTTCCTTGATATGAACAAATATTCATTAATTTCTTTAGCTTCATTATGATTCTCATCTATAAAACATATCTCCCTCTGTGTTTGTAATCACACTGTAATCATCTGTGTCTAATCTGTTGGAAACACTGAGAGGTGGGGTGAATCAGTGTTTGTCTATTAATTACTTTTCAGCAACTTAAACATAAATCAAACATACATATAATTAAGCATAACATAAGAACTCATAACACATGATATGATTACGGGAAAACCTTGATCAGAGGAAAACCCCAGTAGGAATTAGTACCCACAAATATTGTACTAGGTATAATGAACCTATTAAATTTCCTTTGCCCTATTAGAAGTAGTCTTTACAATATGAGTACAATGACCTAGTTAAAGGTCTGACCCTATTAGGAGTCTTTTACAAAACCCTTTTAAAGGTATATGGCTCACTGCCCAATAGGATGAAGGCTACAACCTTCTGAAAGTTGATATACACTATATCAAAAGTGAACTACTGTGATGACACTATTGTCTGATCAGTTCCATGTATGCGTGAATGTTCTTACTCTCTTAAAGAGCTATATCATATACTAACTTCATTATACTGCTCTTATGTAACTTCCTCTTACATCATAATCGACACTTGTAACATATCTTTACATTACATACTTGTATGTTCATATCCAAATATGCGCGACCCAAAACAAAACTCTAGTTGGCCCTAAAAAAAAATATACAACACTTTTGAAAAATTCAGCTCAAGAATGTTTACTACAATGCTAATTACATTATTAAAATCATATAACCAAATGCGCTTAGCCATTACATTACAAAATAATTCACGCTGATCAAAACACTAGTTGGCTTCCATGCTCTATCTTCTGGACTGCTAGTCTACTGATTTACCTATAACTTTTTCATACTATTGTTTCATACTATGCATGTCTAGATGTATCATGTACATGTGTCATACAGCATATATCTGAATGCGCATATGTTGACTCGATCTCTTACACATGCGCTGATGTGCTGATCGCTGAGTATCTCTGTCTGCTCTGTTTTCCATACTTAGTCATTTTGTCTTTCATGATAGAAACTAAACATGACTTTTTTGCCATGATGACAACACAAAATGAGTCATGCATCCTCAGGAAGTCAACTTTCCAACAATCTCCCCCTTTTTCATTTATGGCAACAAAGGAATGTGGCCAAGTTACTCAAAATGACTTAACACAAAAAGTGAATGTATATCATAACAACTTATTGATATATACATATACTTCTCCACATATACACATTCTATATTACTCCCCCTTTGACATCAATGACAAAGGTGTACAAAAACTTGTAAGTCTTCTGCATACTTACTCCCTGTAAACTTCAGGGTACACAATTTGAAGAGATTGGATCTCTTTCTGCCAAAATACTTTCATAGCATCAACTATTTGAAGATGCACGCATAGGGCATATGTCAGTTTCTCTATTTTCATTAGATCCATGCAAGGACCTTGATCATATGTCACCATGGTGTCATCAATCTATTTGATGTTCTCATTAAGGACTACTAAAGATGGCGCAAGTGCATTTCTCAACTGGGTTTGTCTTATCCTTATCTTGTTGATTTCCAATTTTTCCTTCTCAATTTTATCCAATTATCCTCGATAGAAATTATTGCAAATGTTCATGTCTTGTATGGATGTTTCAACTAATTTTTTGATGCAGTCCACCATTAACTCTGCCTCTTCTACTTTTTTGGTGTTCTCAGAGGTGAACTTCACTCTATCCATGCAATTAGCTATAACTTTCTTGCCTTTAGCTACCAATTCTTTCAGTATGGATTTCCCAATCTTTAAGGAGTTAAAGTCTAAGGTAAATTTCTTTACCAAATCATTTAGTCTCTCCTTCTTGTATTCATCTTCTACAATCTTAGTAGCAAAGTCTACTAAACTTGTAAAGTGTGTTTTGAAGTTTGTTAAAATGTTGTCCACATCTTCAACTAATTGGACTTTAGCTACTTTCTGATCAGCAGACACTAAGTCATTCAATATGTTTACTGTTTCCAAAAAGTGAGGGTTCCTCATCACTTGTTTCTCTTTTTCCTTTTCCATAGCAAGAATGTTGATCTTAATTAGGTCTTCTTCTCCCCATGCATCTAGACTTGATGAATCAGGAGTTAAACTTAACAACAATTAGGTAGATGGTTGAGTGGATGGTGAGAATATAGTGTTCTAACTAGTATCCATGCATTCAACCTTTACCGGTATCTCTTTTATTGGTGTCTTATCACCTTGAGTATCTTTTATTTCATTTATATCAATTGTATCATTGATGGGAACTTCATCCTATTGTGCAGATGTATCACCAATGCACATTTCTTCAGTGCTTACAAATTCCTTATCAACTTTGTCCATATCTCTTTTAGATGCAGTCATGGATATCTTTATATTATCAACTACTATAGTGTCTTCTGAGTCTTTATCTGTATCAGAAGTTATTGTCACTGTGGGCGCTAAAACCTATGGACCTATCATAGGCGTTGTCTGAATCACTAGTTTTGTAACCTGTTTAGGAGGATCTGGAGTAACTTTTGTTGTAGGTGTCATTGGTGGATACATGTTTCTATCCATAAACACTTGTACAAATGCCTTTTTAGTCTCCTTACCTATCTTCTCATATTCTTTGTTCATAATATGTAGGGTCATTGTCTTAGTTTAGAGATGAGGCTTCACCAGATCTAATAGTATAGCCTTCTCATCATGCGAGCATATAGGCAGAAGAGTATCCAATGTTTCTTATATAATCTCCATGTCTTCCTCTATAACATGTCTTTTCATGATCTCCAATAAGTTCCATAACTGATCCGGTATCACTATCTTGAGTTCAAGAACTATCTTCTTAAACTTGATCATATGAGATATGATCATAGAATGTATCTCAGTCTTATCAATTTCTTGATACTTGTCATAGACTTTAGAAAGTGTATCTAATCTCCCTTCATTTACAATCCTGTTCCTCAAAAAATTTAGACTAGGTCTAAATCCTACCTCATGAGGAGCTTGGTTATTCTTTGCTTTTCTCCTAGTGTTCCTTGAGGATGGGTGATTTGTGGGTGCCTTTTTTCTTCCTCTAGTCTTCTTTCTTGGTGTAGATAGTGGAGATGAGTCTAAATCAATGGTGGTAGAGGGAACGGAGGTTCTCTCTACTTTCTTCTTCTTCTGGATCTGTTTAGCCTTCTCAAGTTCTTTTTCTATCTTGGCATCTCTAGCTTTGTCAAGATCTTCTTGAGTGACTCCATGAACTTTTAGTATGTTGGATGTAATTCTGGATGCTTTCCTTTTATTATCAGCACTGTGTAAGATAGTATCCACTTCATTGGTCTTCTCTCTGTAAGTGGCCCACCTAGGCTCATTAGGATCTTTGGGCGTAGACAATAGAACTTGTGCATATCCTTCTAATACATGTTCTTCCACTTCATAACCAAGAGGATGAATCCATTTGGTTCTAGGTTCAACTGCCTCCATGCAAGTGCAATCTGTTTCTACCATGAAACATATGGTATCCTTATATTTGTCAACTATCTTCTCAGATAATCTGAACCTATTCTGCATTTTGATCCTGAATGTCTTAATATCCATATCCATGGCATCCCTTGCACTACTCTCTAAAGTGACCTTAAGAGAAATCTGAGACATTATGGGTTTTCTCCTATCTAGGTAAAGGTTTGCAACCTTTCCAACAATATGAAAGTACAAATAGATGATCAGAGATCCAAACCTAAATGTCTTTCTCTTGTCATGGTTGATGATTCAAATGTTGTCAATCAATTGCAAGATCTCACATAGGTTGTATTGAGTGTTATCCTTCACCATTCTGATAGCTACAAGGACTGTTGCTGCAGAGACACTGTTCAACCTACTTTCTTTCTGAAACTTATACCCAAGTATCATTGTTAAAAATTTTATGTCATCTTCTTTGATAGGGTCAACTGTCATTCCATGCTTGTCACTTTTAGATAGGCAAACTTGTTCAATTTTCTTCTTGACATCCTTTCCAGTAGGAAAAACTGGTCCAGTCTTAGGAAGTCTAGTTAATTCATGGATTAGGTCTATAGTGATGCACACAGGGACCTCACCAATCCAATAAAGATCATCATGTATTCTTCTTAACAAAATATTCACCCATTCTAGCTCATCAAACTCATGCGCATTCGAGTATTCAAAAATAGGGTTATCTATCAAGTGCGTGAACTCGTCATTGAATGTGTAATCAAGTTTCATCATTGATCCCATATGAGTGGCTATGCTGACATCTCCTACTATTTCCTTCTTATAGTAAATATACACATAGATATCTTCCATGTGAACAACACCTAGCGGGGTTTTGGAGAAATCCCCTTCCACATCATCTAGTATGGATTTAAATGGATGTTTCTTGAATACAAATCTCTTCCTCTCTGCAATATCAAATACTACTGGAGTCGCCATACTTACTTGGAACTTGATTAAGTATGGTTTCATGAAATTCTGAAACGGTGTGACTTCTAGGGTTCTATTTCAAACTTCTTATCCATTCGCTTAGCTACCAAATCTATTATGCTTCCGTGCCTTGATGTCTTGTGCTCCAATTCTTACCAAATTCTGTGCTCTTGAATGCAAGTGTAAAGAATATCAAACACTTACTTTATTTTATACAATCTACCACATTTAATATTTACAACCGTCCACAAATTAATCAGAGTTTTTAAAACTTTGATCCTGATGCATTTGAGACAATGCGTGTATGCATACTGCAATGTTATGTGCTTATAACCATGAATCCATAGGCGCATACTCATAGGTGAGTATACCAACCGCGTAGGGGTCCTAAGCTAGAACAGCTCCCCCTAAGACAAAGAAGGTCTATTCAAGAAGAAGTAGAGGGTGCATCCACTGTGGATGCATCACCTACAATGTCAACATCATTGTCCTTCTTTACTTCAACCCAAATTTTACTTGAACAAACTTGACTTCTCATTTTTCTTCAAATAGTGATTTCTTAGGATCCTCTTGCTTTTGAGTTTTGGATCTACAAAACTTTGAGATGTGTCCAGCCTTTCCACATGTATGAAAAATGATAGGAGGTCTAATGCTTTTGTTCATCATGTTGCACTGCTTTGTTGTGTGTCCATTGTAGTTACATATCTGACATTTGATGTTCTGTAAATTCCTTTGAGGTTGATTTCTTTGATTGTTTTGATTCATTCTTCTTTGATTCTATTGTGACTGATTTCTTTGATTTTTTCTGCAATGTATAGCCCTATGACCAAATTTATTACAGGAGAAACAATATCCATTGAAAGGTCTTACCTATTTGCAATCTCTTGCCAAATGACCATGTTTGTTACATGCATAACAAGTTCTGTTAACTTGCTTGATTTCTCTTTTAGGTGGATCTATTTTAATCTCTTTAATATTTTCAACTTTCTTTGCTTCTGAAGATGCTTCATGAGGTTTCTTTATTTCTTGCAATGAACTAACTTCAATTTGTGCTCCACTGAATCCAAGACCAGTAGTGTCGCCTTTTTGCTTTTGTTCATTAAGCTAAGATTGAAGTGAATCATAACTTTGTGTGAAGTTTATCAATCTTATCCTTTTCTTCTGTTAATTCAGATTCCAACTTCTTTTTTATGTTTTCCAATTCCAGGACTTTCATGTTTGCTTTCAAGAGTTCATCATCTAGTTGTTTTCTTTCTTTGATCTTTTCTTCAATAGCAATTTGGCTGTCTGTGAGCTGTTCATCCAGATTTTCAACTTTATCTTTTAGAGACATATTCTCTTCATTGAGCTTTTTGATCATTTTCCCTAAATCACTTGTAGAACAATCTTTAAAATCTTTTCTTAATTTCTTGATAAGCATTTGTGAGCCATCAACTTTTAGTCTAAGTTCTTCATTTTCTTTTTCAGATCTATCAAGATCTTCAAGAGCTACTTCAACATTATTTTTCAAATTTTTTGCTTCTACTGAGTCCATGATCTCCTCAAGTGGTTAAACTTATTTTCTGAGGACCAGAGCTCTGATACCAATTGTTGGAAACACTGAGAGGTGGGGTGAATCAATGTTTTTCTATTAATTACTTTTCAGCAACTTAAACATAAATCAAACATACATAGAATGAAGCATAACATAAGAACTCATAACACATGATATGATTATGGGAAAACCTTGATAAGAGGAAAACCTTGGTGGGAATTAGTACCCACAAATATTGTACTAGGTATAATGAATCTGTTAAAGTTCCTTTGCCCTGTTAGAAGCAGTCTTTACAATATGAGTGCAATGACCTGGTTAAAGGTCTGATACTATTAGGAGTCTTTTAAAAAACCCTATTAAAGGTATATGGCTCACTGCCTAGGCTCACTTCCCAATAGGATGAAGGCTACAACCTTTTGAAAGTTGATATACACTATATCAAAAGTGAACTGCTATGATGACACTGTTGTCTAATCAGTTTTGTGTATGCACAAATGCTCTTACTCTCTTAAAGAGACATATCATATACTAAATTCATTATACTTCTCTTTTGTAACTTCCTCTTACATCATAATCAACGCTTGTAACATATCTTTATATTACATACTTATATGTTCATATCCTAATAGGCGCGACCCAAAACAAAACTCTAGTTGGCCCTAAAACAAAATATATAACGCTTTCAAACAAGTCAGCTCAAGCATGTTTACTACAATGCTAATTACATTATTACAATCATATAACCAAAGGTGCTTAGCCATTACATTACAAAATAATTCACGCTAATCAAAACACTAGTTGACTTCCATGCTCTGTCTTCTGGACTGCTTGTCTATTGATCTGCCTGTAACTTTGTTGTACTGTTGTTCCATACTATGTGTGTCTGGATGTAGCATGTGTACATGTCATAAAAAATATATCTGAACACTCATATTCTGACTCAATCTCTCACACGTGCACTGATGTGTTGATTGTTGAATATCTCTATCTGCTCAGTTTTCCATACTTAGTCATTTTGTCTTTCATGACAGAAACTAAACATGAATTTGTTGCCATGATGACAACACAAAATAACTCATGCATCCTCAAGAAGTCAACTTGCCAACATAATCATCTGTAGACTCCCTCTAAGTAGATAAACACTTTATTGTTCTCAATAGTAACTTCAGCCTCTATATAGGTAATCTCTCCCTCTTTACACTTAATCTCTCCCTCTAGGTAATCTATCCCTCTTTGACAACAATGCCAAAGACTTTGATTTATTTATCATGTAGATCTTCAATATCATGTTGATCCTATCATCTTGATTATGATTGGTCTTCTTTTCTATCCTTGTCCAACTTCACAACTTTAGTCAGCATCCTAAAGTGTGACTTACTATGCATCAACGTGTCAAGTATTTTGAATGTAATATTTGATGCAACAGTACCATATAGAACTTAATTAGCCTTAGTTAGGGGAATCACCCCCATTTTACCTTGCAGATACTCATGGGCATCCTTCGGTAGTGCCTTTGTGAATATGTCTGATAATTGTTCTTTAGTGTTCACATAATCCAATCTCACTTATTTATTCTAAACTAGCTCCCTCAAGTAATGATACTTGATAGCTATGTGCTTTGTCTTCAAGTGCATAACAGGGTTTTTAGAAATATTAATGGCACTCATTTTATCACAATATATGACAACTGGTTCAGTGATTTCTTCCTTCATACCTTTCAGTAGTATCTTCAACCACACAATGTTAGAACAGTTGACTATTGCTGCCACATACTCATCTTCAGTTGTAGATTGTGAGGTGCAGTTCTATTTCTTACTTGTCCATGATATCAATCTTTTACCTAAAATAAATGCTCCACCAGTAGTGCTTTTCTTTTCATCAACATTTCCAGCCCAATCAGAGTCAGTGTAAACTCTGAGTTCAAACTTGTCATTCTTCTTGTAGTATAGACCATAGTCATCAATTCCTTTCAAATATCTTAGAATCCTTTTTACTGCCATCATGTGAGTTTCCTTGGGGCTAGCAAAAAACCTTGCAACAATTCCAACAACTAGGTCAATGTCAGGTTTACTATGTACAACATACTGTAGTTTTCCAATCATTGATCTATAGAGTGTTTGGTTCACTTCTTTTGTGTCATCATCTTTTGTCGGCTTCTGTCCAGTAGCCATGGGTGTACTCACTAGTTTGGACTCTTCCATTCCAAAAAATTTCAGTATCTCCTTGATATATTTATATTGAGTGATATAGATACCATTCTTCATTTGATAAATTTGTAAGCCAACAAAAAATTTTATCTCACCAAACATAGACATCTCAAATTTAGTTTGCATCTCTGTTGCAAATATCTGGCATAACACATCTTGTCCACTAAATATGATGTCATCTACAAAAATTTCAGCTAATATTGTACATTTTCTTTGCTCTATCTTCAAGTACAGGTTGTTGTTGTCATTGGTTCTTGCTAAGCCAATCTTGATCAGATAATTGTGCAATCTCTCATACCATGCTCTTGGCGCTTGCTTCAGTCCATATAATGTTTTGTACAATCTGCAAACCATATTCCTTTTGTTTGGGTCAACAAAACCATTAGTTTTCTCAATATACACTTCTTCAAAGATACCATTGAGAAATGTAGACTTTACATCCATCTAATAAACTTTGAATCCTTTATAGGCTGCATATGCAAGTAAGGTTATGACTCCTTCCAATCTTCAAACTTGGGTGAATGTTTCACCATAGTCAATTCCTTCCTCCTGTGCATAACCCTTGCTTACCAGTCTGCCTTTGTTTCTTGTCATATCTCCATTCTCATTCAGTTTATTCCTGAATACCCACTTTGTACCAATTACATTTTTATCCTTCGGCCTAGGTACAAGTGTCCAAGTCTTGTTCTTCTCAATTTTTTTAATTTCCTCATTCATTGCATGTATCCAATCTTCATTTTCTAAAGCATCTTTCACTGTTTTAGGCTCAAATTCACATAATAGACATGTGCCATTTCTCAACTTACTTCATGTCATAACTGCAGAATCCTTCTATCCAATGATTTGATCAAAATTGTGGTGTCTCCTCACATATTTTTCTAGAGTAGGCTCGGGTCTTGTTTTAGATTCAATGTTTATGTTCAGTTATGGTTGATTTTGTGACTCGGCATCTCGATCAGATAACTTGACATTCACTTGCTATTGCTCAGCAACTCCACTCTATGACTCAACAGGTGCATACTATTGCTTGGCAGTAGCCTTAGGTAATGAATTAGAATCTTTCTCATCTAGATATATGAATGATCTTGATGGGGAGGTCACCTAACTCTCTGAAATTCCCACTCTACTCTAGGAATCTCACTTGGAATCCTCTTCAGTTCAGGATTCTCTAGACTCACTCTTGAGTCTCTTTAGGGATACTTTTAGACCCTAACCAGAAGGACTATTCTGTTCCTTCTATCCTAGGTTCTCTACCCACCGAATGTTTTACTCCTTACTGTCTCTCACTCTTCATGACTGAATCACTACAGTCATGCACCTTCTTACTTATCTATCTTTCCTACAAGTCTCTAACCGGACCATAGGCTCGCCTAGGATTTGTCTGCAACCTCGACTAGCTTCTCAACCAACAAAAACACAGAAACATACATAATATACATGGTGGATGCTTCTTGACTGTCACAATCCATTGGACAGATTATTAGAGTCAAGAAGCACCCATATTTATCTAACAGAAACAAAACAGCACTTTACAGTAAGCTACTCAGAACACAAGAACACGTAAAGTACAAACAAACTTCTCTTTATTGATTTACAGAATATTACAATTCTCTACTAGTCTTTTCTCTGCAATTAACTAACTCTTTTCAACTTCTGAACTGTCTGAACTATCTAAACTGTCTATCTGAACCCTTTTTACAGATTCTTCTTCTCTATTTATCTCTGGCTTCTCCTTGATTTCGTAACCCTGGTGGTTACCTATCGAGCTAAGCTTCCAGCTGTTCTCCGTTCTTCATGCTCTCTGCAAACTGTCATCAGTTGTTCTGCATGGTCGACATTCTTTTCCTTTGTGTCATTCCTGACTTTTCAACGTCCTCTCCTTCTGACACGTCAGTCTATTTGACCTTTGACTGATCTGTTTCTTCATCGCATAGTCGCGAATGAAATTGACCTTTCATGACTTGGTCTGCGACTGAGAGATTACTTGCTCGTCGCGCTCCCGCACTGCATTTTCATGTCTTAGCTTTTATCTTGCAACTGAGCGATGAATTTTATCGCGCACCCGCAATGTCTTTTCCTGACTTTGCTTTTACCTCGCGACTGAGCGATGAGCTCAAGTCGCGCACCCGCTTTGCATTTTCCTGATCTGTCTTTTCCTTGGCGACTGAGCGATGAGCTCAGTCGCGCACTCGCATTGATTTTACATTAACTGCTCCTTGCTCTGCGAGTGGGTGACACACATCAGTCGCGCACTCGCTGCACTTTGACACGAGCTGGCAATTCTTTGGCGACTGAGCGATACAGTCAGTCGCGCACTCGCTACTCTTCTGGATGAGCTGGCTTTTTATTGGCGACTGAGCGATACGTTCAGTCGCGCACTCGCTCTGTTTTGCCTCGAGCTGCTTTCTACTCTATGACTGAGCGATGAGCTCAAGTCGCGCACTCGCCGCGCTATAACCCGAACTGCCATTTGCTTCGTGACTGAGCGATTAGCTCATGTCGCGTACTCGCACCTTCTCTTCCCGAGCTAATCTTTGCCTAGCGACTGAGCGATTACTGCTTGTCGCTCACTCGTCATGCTTTTCCATTACTTGTCGGTTCACCGGCGACTTGGCGATGCATTGGGTGTCGCTCACTCGCACACCAAGACTGAATTATTTCCCTTCGCGACTGAGCGATTGGACACCCATCGCGTTGTCGCTCTATTTTTGCTCTGACTGCGAATTGACTCACGACTGGGCGATGAGCTCCTCGTCGCGCTGTCGCGCACTGTCTTTTCTTGTTAGCCTTCTGCGACTGAGCGACTAGCTCATCGTCGCGCACTCGCACACTATCAGACTTAAAACATAACTAGCTCGCGAGTGTGCGATGCATTCTTTTGGCTGCTCTCTGCTGCTACGCGACTGAGCGACTAATCAAAATATGACTTGCTCGTTAAAAGACTTATATCAAAATTTGATCAAAATTGCTGGGGCTAGGGTTTTGAGCTAAACCCTAGGGTGCTCTGCACCATACTCCCCCCCTCTCTGAGAAGGAAAAAATTTCAGCTCGAACTGGTCGGCAGCAATGCCGAACCAATTCCATGACTTCTGCATTTTGCTTCATCCAACCAGGTAGCTTCTGCTTCTGGTAACCCTGACCACTTTACTAGGTATTCTCTGTATACCCTACGCCTGGTTGTCTTCTGAATCCTGGAATCCAGAATTTTCTCTGCCTGCAACTTAGACTTAGGCCTCATCTGGATGTCTTGAACATCTTGTCCTATCTCCCTCTGCTGAATGCTCTCAGGTAGCACTGGTCCTTTGTATGGAATCAAATCCTGCACATTAAAAATAGGTGATATATCTAAATGGTTAGGCAAATCAATTTTATAGGCATTCTGCCCATATTTTTCCAAAATTTTGCAGGGACCTATTCTCCTCATTTGCAAGTTAGTAGGTATCCCCTTCTGTAATCTGGCTTTGTTCAGATGTACCATGACCAGATCTCCAATCTGAAATTGGACTTCTCTTCTTCCTTCATCTACTTTTCCCTTTAATTTCTGATTTGACTCAATCAGACTCTTCTTTACTTGATCATGTATCTTCTTCATGGACTGTGCAAAATCATCAGCATGTCCACTTACTATTCCTTGTCCTTTTAGTTCTCTGAGTTCACAAACTCCTCTTGGATGTATCCCATAGACAATCTAAAATGGGCTTTTTCCTATAGTTCTGTTCACACTTTCATTATAAGCAAATTCGGCTTGTGATAACACTTGATCCCATGCTTGTCCATATTCCTTTGTCAAGCATCTAAGCAAATTTCCCAACACTCTATTGATCACTTCTGTTTGACCATCTGTTTGAGGGTGATAAGCAGAACTGTGG
>MU225281.1:910022-925829 GCA_018584345.1 Thuja plicata | reverse complement strand
AATCATAATGAGTTTCCAAATCAATAGTCTCAGAATAAAGGTTCATAATAGAAAACATAACATAGTCCATAAGGTGCATCATAAAGCATCATGTGTCCATACATCCAAAATAATCAAATCCATGGCAATAATGCATAAATTCCATAATGTCTATAGTGCATCAAAAGCAAAGTATCATATGCTAAATCTATCATAAGTAGAAAACTGGGAAACTACGATGGGGTTCGGGGTGAGGCCTTACATGGGTGCAAACATCTATCTCTTTATCCCTCGGTCATTGCAGAACCTATTAAACTCATTAGAAATAAACTCTCCACCTCTGTCAGATCTTAAGCATTTCAAACTTTTTCCTATTTCCTTTTCAACTTTAGCTAAGTACCATTTAAATAACTAGAATGCATCATATTTTTCCTTGAGAAGCATTACAGTCATCATCCTTGAATAATCATCAAAAAATAGACTAAAGTATCTAGAACCACAGTAGCTTCTTTCTCCAATGGGACCATAGAGATCAGTATGGACTAATTCTAGAATTTCCTCTAAAATATGTGTTTTACTCTTGAAACTAGACTTAGTCATCTTTCCTAGTTGACATTGTTTGCACATTGCATTCTCAGGTTTCTTTAACTTAGGTAGCCCTCTAACCTTTATCAATTTACTTATGCTTACCAGGTTATTAAATTTCACATGACACAACCTCTTATGTCATAACCAAACATCATTGTACTGTGCAAACAAACATGTTTCTTTAGATAAATCCAGATAGAACAAGTTACCTTTAGTCTGATCACCACTTCCAACTAGTTCTCTAGTAGAGTCATAGATCTTTTCTTTTCTATGATGGGACTCAACTTTTTAACCAGAAGTGTTCAGTTGTGCAACACTCAGCAAATTGTAATTAAGATTATCAACCCAATACACATTATCACATTTGATTTTTTCAGTCAATTTAATCAATCCTTTACCTTTGATAAGACATGGTGCATCATTACCAAATTTTACATATCCTCCTTTGCATTGGTTAAGGGTTTCAAACTTATCCTTGTCACTAGTCATATGATGGGAACAACCATAATCAATGATCCAACGATTGCCTTTACTCTTATAAGAAATTAATACAATTTTCTCATCATCTTCAGAATCTTCTTTCATTGCAACATAAACAACTTCTATATCATTGTCATCAGAATTGTCAGTATCATTGTCATAATTTTCTTCAACAATATAACAAGATTATTACCTTTGTCTTTATAATCCTTATATTTCTTGAAGTCTCATTCATCCTTTCTTTCTTTGTATTCCTTATATTTGTTGTCCTTTCTTTCATCTTTTTCATTCTTATAAGGATATCTAGCAGTTATATGACCAACTTTATTGCATGAAAAACAAATGATAGGAAGTTTACCTCTGTATTTTCCTTTTCCTCTGGACAACCTTTTTTCCATAAGTGCTTCAATTTCTTCAAGGTCATCATCAGTAGTGTCACTATCACTGTTCACATGTTTCTTTCCTTTCTTAGGTTTATTGAGAACCAGCTGTGATCCAAAAGCAGAATCAATACCTTGTGGATTGTAGTTATCATAATTTGACATTTCAAATGCAGTGAGTCTGCCTTTCAGATTTTCCAGATTTAGATTATTGTTAGGAGTATATCTCAGTTCTTTAATTGCAAAAACTCTAATAGCATATATAGGTAGTAAATTTCTCAGTACCTTTCTCATAATAGTTTCCTCATCTATTCTTACATTAGCTCCTCTAATGGCATTTACAACTTCTTTTACTTGACCATAATACTGGTTAAAATTTTCACCATCTTGCATTTTCATCTCATCAAACTTACCTCTTAGACTTTCTGATTTAGCTCTCAGCACATTTGTGTCTCCGCCATAGATAGTTGCAAGTTTATCCCACATCTGCTTTGCATTTGTGCAGCTCTTTATATCATCAAACTCTAAATATCCCAATGAGGATGCAATCTCCAACACTACTTGATTGTGCTCTTTTTTTTCTCTTAGTTGTGCATCTGTGAGAGGAGTAGTAGGTGATACGTAGTCATTTTCAATAGGTCACTTAGCATCATCTCCAATACCAGCCAGATGCAGTTTCATCAAACTCTGCCATGCAGGGAAGTTATATTTGTTCAGCTTCAGAACCTCCTTCTTATACATCTTGATCTTTTCGCTCCAAGTACCTTCAAACTATTTTCAGGAGACCAAAGCTTTGATACCAATTATTAGAATGAATTTAGAATAATTGAGAGGGGAGGGGTGAATCAGTTATCCTTAGGTCTTAGATGTAGCAAATAAAACTTTCTGTATTTCAAATCTACTCAGCAACAATAGCATATGTCAACAACTTTAATCATGCAGTTTACTGTATAATGTAGCTATCTTGTAGAGACATAACAGCAAAACAAACCATAAGCATTCACACAAGTTGACAGAAGTATTTAACGTGGAAACCTAATATGGGAAAAAACACCAGTAACATGCTACCAAGTTTCACTCTTCTGAAGTGAGCTCTGTGAGGAGCCAACCCTATTAAAGATTACAATAACACACTGTTAGGTGTGACCTGGTTAAAGGATTTAATCACCCTATCAGGAGTGGACTCATTAGAGGACTTAGAACATTCCACCTGAATGTCACCTTGTTAGAGGATTTATACAAATGATTGTTAGGTCAACCTTGTTAAAGGATTTTAACTGATATAATGGTTAGAAAGTAATCAGCAGTTGTGATCTAATACATACAAATTTCTTTGCAAATATATATCTAATTATAGCTCTGATGTTAACTTACTAGATGGCCTGCATTGTCATTTCAATCTTCTGATCGGCTTGGAAATTTGTCAAGCAATCACACATGCAACTCTCTTCTTCTGTGTTCAGCCTTCTCTGCTAGGTCATGCCAAATAGTAAATCAACTATGTAATCCTCTTGCATACACACATCCACTAGCACACATAATGAATAACCCCTTGAGGTTATCATATACCTCTCTGTCTAGGTTAGATAAATCTTTGTCACTTAACTAAAATCATAGATCTTAGGTTAGGTCAGATCTAATAGATCATTCCATCATTTCATTACATTTACTTCTCCAAAGTAGTCTCTAATTAAATCTTTAAACCATGCATTAATTATGGTTACCATACATTAAATGACATGGATCAATATTTAATTAACTTTACATATCCCAATAAAATTAACTAAGTCAGCCAAAGATCTCAAATCTCATCATTAATCCAAATACTATAAGTCGATCAACATCACTATTTTCACTCGACAATTTTACTGGTGCTCGGAACTGAACAAACTTGCTTGTCACAAACAACTTCGCTCAGCACAAGCAACTTTTCTCGGCACAAGCAACTTTGCTCCGTACAAACCAACCAGAAAAACTATCTTTGAAAGATAAATAACTAATTACCTTTCCAGAGTGCCAACTGACCAAGTACCCTTTTATTTTCCTTAACTCAACCATTCACTTGTTCTTCTTGTTAAATCTTCTTCATCAACAATAGATATGGTACTCAAATAGATAACAAGTCTCACCAGTTAAGGTTTGACATCAATGACAAAATAACAATTGCTTGCATTGTCACTTTCCAACACCTGTCAACCAATCCATATGAACCAATCATATCGGCCCTATTCATCCATAATTCCTAAGTCTTTTGGAAGAAATTTGGATGTACAATGAAGAATTCATAAATTCAAGAATCCACTTACATATGAAAATCACTATGTCCCATCTAATTGACATGTGACTACAAAGAAAAAGGAAATATTCAAGACACCACTAAGGTCCACTGAGAAAAGAATAAAATCAAAGAAAATAAGGGTTCCTAAATACATCATGGAAGAATTGTGTTCTAAATTCAAGCAAAGAATAAAATCAAATAAAATATGGGTTCCTAAATCCATCATGGAATAATTGCATTTTAGATCATCCAAAAAAAAAGGAAAATCAAAAGCTATGTGGATTCCCAAGTCTCTTCTAAAGGACTTGGATACAAAAACAAAATCAAAAGTTATGTGGATTCCCAAGTCTCTCTTAAAAGGCTTGAACAAAAAGGAAAACTTAGAGTTGGCATCTCAACTTCCAAATTCTTCCATTTCATCTCCATCTAAACATCTCCTATCTTCTAAGTCTATTTTGGGTCCTCCTGTCCCAAAATACATTACCTTGAATACTTCACCATGTTTTACATTCATCTTGGGTCCTTGTGTACTAAGATCCATATCCACTCATACATCAAAGCCTCAGGCTATTCCATCAATTTCTCCTTCATTTGTCCACTACCCTTCAAGGGGTATGTCAATGTCAATCTTATCACCATTTCCATCTACCTCTACACAAACCCTTCAATACCCTATCCAATATCCTACACCTACCACCTACCCATCCATCCCATATCTTTCTATTTCTCTTATCCAATCCCTCACATAAATCCTTGGCTACCATCTCTCTTATCCTCCATATCATTCTTCCCTACCACCACCTTATCAACATCTTTGAGCATACTTTCAGAGGCCTTGGCCTATCATAGCTAATATTTCAAAGGAGCACTATCAAAAGAGAAAGAATCTTAAGTTCCTCCATAAAATCAAAAGTACAAAAAAAGAAATAAAGAAAAAAGTGCCTTGGTGAAAACCTGGTAAATAGGCACCTTGGTAGAAAAAGTAAAGATAAATCAATCCATCCTATGGTGAAAACCACTTCATGCGTAATTCCTCCTACTTGCACTCTTCACTTGGGGGAAAGTTCCCTCTATGTCATCTTATCCATCATATCTTACATCCAGCTAGCACGTGAGCATCCATCTTCCTTCCTGTGATCTTGAAAAGGTTGAGCTTACCCATGAAAACACATGTATGCCTCTTAAAATTCATTATCCTTTCCATCAGTCTATTCACTTGCTCTCATCCATGGTATCCCTATCATGATATTGCTTATCCCAAGCCTATCATCCCTATCTCTAAACATTCTTTGCACTAATCCCAAAACCATTCACATATAGCCTACATCACTCCTTATCTCGATTGCGCTATCATAGATATATCATATCTAATTGACCCCTTGGTCTTGATCAAAATGAAGAATGAAGTCTCTTGACATGTCCATTCTTTTGGACCACATATTTTTCATGACATCAATTCATTATCTTATATTCTATCAAGCACCGCTCCATAAGCCTACATTGTTATATTCTTTTATTCCCTATCTTGGGTAATCTTGAGGAGACTATCCTTGAGGGTTGCATTCACCCTCTTCATCCACCATTGTCTATTCACCTCATCCATCAACTTTCTGATCCATCTATAATGACCTCTACCTTGTTATACATTGGGGGAAAACCAATGTGATCTTTTTTGAGACAAGAGTAATCTAAGAAAAAATCTAAAAATTGGAAAAAGTCCTGAAAAATGATTATCTTGGTGAAAACCTAGCAACATGAGCCTTGATGCATTAATCAAAAAAATCAAAAATATGAAAAAATTAAAAAAAAGGATGGCAACACAAAGATGCTTACCAGTTTTTCAATAATCACATCATAAAACAAGACCCCATCACTTGGGGCATCTCAGCTTCATCGCATCACATCAAGTTGAGATTATCATAAATCAAAAGAAACCCAATCAATTATCTTGTATAGTGATGGATACACTTGAAACCAGACAGATCGGTCTTAGATGAGTCATTCATTTCTAAAACTAGGCACATTAATCAAATTGGCTTCATTGCTTTAAATCAAGTCAATTTCTACTACATAGCATCTCTACCAAGTAGGTGAAAACCTGGTAAATAGACGCCTCTTGTACTCAGTGCTCCATCTATCTACTTAGTCTTGGCAATCCTTTTCTTTAGTTTGTACATATCTTTCAGTTACTTTTGTGACACTTTGGTTCTTCAGAGAACCCTCCTAGCTTGAAACCAATCCAAAGTCATAGCCTAGGGGCAACCAAATCTTCTTTTTCCTCGTAACATGAGTCAAGTCACTCATCACAATCCGAGTTTTTTACCATGGGGCATGGGTCTCCACATTTGACCACATATTTTGATTACACCAAAGTCAGTAATCTTGTCATTTCTGAAGGACAACTCGCTACTAATGCAAACAAGTGTTTGTCAACACCACAATCAAAAGTGTTTCTTAACACTATCTTTGGATACATTTGAGTTTTTTAACACACATTGGATAATGCACATGTAAACAATAGATTGATAGCACTCAAACACATCACACTCACCAGCACGATGGTGTTTCTTAGCACCTCATACATGTACACATCCAAAAACTTTGAAACTAGCTAAAGTATGCTGAAATTCTCTTTGTATGTTGTCTATTTTCATTGATTTTTTGTTAATCTTTTATTTGTCTACTACTTGTTGGTGTGGTCGTGATGATCCTACAATGTCAAATAAATTGGGTGTATGTGATAAGAGCTCCTGAATTAAGGCAGAAAAGCCTCACATCCCTTGATCATGTTTATTTGTATGCCAAGGTGAGGTCAGAACTATCTTCTTGATTGTTATTGCTCTGCTTGCTTACACAAGAGCGCACTCATGGTTATCTTGGCTTTGAATGCCTCAATACTAGTGTACTCTTGCAACATCAACTAGAAACAACGTTTAGGTCATCTTGGCTTTTGTGCCCTGATGCTTACGTTAGTTTCTCATATCTTATCTGATGAAATTCATATTCATATTCTTATGGTTTCAGTGGCACCAGTAAGGATTGTATCGACTCTGATGTTCCAAAAATGCTTATGATGAAAAAATTTCAACGCTAAAGGTTCAGTGACTATGCCTTAGGTTGCATTCATGTTAGTCTTGCATCTGCATGGCGTTGGGATTATTTGGTCAGAATGATGTGAAGTAGGGTAGGATCTAGGTTTAGATTTTAAATTAATCCAAATTAGATTTAGATTAATCATAGTTTAGAAGAATTAAGGCATGTGGAGGAATAAATAAATTTTATTTATATTTAAAGGGGGATTTAATGTGGGAAGGTATTAAATTAAATTTAATACACTTAGAGGATAAGTACTTAATTAAATTAAATACACTTTAGGAAAATGACCTTAATTTAATTAAATAAGGGGAAGAAAAACCAAATATAATTAATTAAAATTAATTATAATGTTGTGAAGGATGATTTTAAGCGTCTACAATTTCTACCCATGTTGAGACCCTCCCGACATGTGACCGAATTACTCTGTCACTCCCTTCCACACACCCTCCATCTTACATGAGCATTAATAAGAGATAAGGATCATATTCTTACAAGTGTAGTTGGATTATTAGACCCAAGAATATAGTTTTAATCTTTAAACATGTGTCTTATTACTATTAACAATATCTTAATTTAATATAATTCTCATTATTACAACCACTTATTAATTAATTCATATTATTATAATTCTCAATTGTATAACCTCAACATATAATATGTATACAAACAAATACATATGTTTATATTCATATATCTCATGACTAATTACTATTTTCATATTTCATAATATGAATTTATAAATTCCTAATAAAATTATTATATTTTATATTCACTATATATTAAAATAGTCCAAGTTTAATTTATGTCTTATAAAGTCTTAGAAATATATCCAAAGAGAATTAGTCACATACCTTTTATGTGAGGCAAATCAATTATGGCTCATGAAATATATTTGTATTTCCTATTTTCTCTGCTTGTTTTGTGGTGGATAACTTCCTATTTCCTCTCCTTAATTTTCTCCTCCTTTTATTTATTTATTTTTCTCCTTTTTTTTACCCCATTCTCTATTTTTTCTTCCTATACTTATATCTTTTTACTCATTGGTCATGACTCCTCATGATTTAATCAATATCTTTGACATTATATTGATTATTAATTGATTCTATTACATTCATTCATTATGTTACTATATTCATTTATTCATTATTATGAAAGTGATAATATTTGATTATCATTTAATATATTGATTTTTATTATATCTTTACTTACTATTATTTTATATTCTAGTTTATTATTAGTTCCTGCCTAGGGCAGTAGAACTATAGGCAACAACTAGTATCTAACTAGTTATTAATAATTAACATTTTAACAAATTATATGTAGATGCAAGATATTGTTCTATATTTCATAAATATTTATATTAGTTAAAGTAAAGTTGCAATTTCTTTAACAAAATATATTTACAAAATTAACTTTATGTCACTTGATTGGCTAATGAACTTCTATATGGATGCTTTTTCACAAATTTAGTTGTTAAGCTAATGTTTACCCATGCAATATTTTAGAAATAAGAATCGCAACATCAAACCACCCCCAATTTTTGGTGGGTGTATGGAACATGGTAGGTCTAGGAAAATGGTAGATCTAGAGCAAGCGAAGAATATGGCAGGGCACAGGCGTCAGAGGAACAAGGCAGGGTGAGATGGCATGGCAGGATTAGCAGGAAGAAAATAGGGTAGTAGATTTTTGTAAGATTTTCAAGACCACTCCATTCGTTCAAGCCGCTAAAAACATTGGTAAGTGGCATCAATGGCTCCGAATCTATTCAATTACAAAAAAAAAACTCATCACCACGGGAGAATCATCTAGATCAGACAACAAACACATTCTTTAACCCAAAAGGTGCAGGAAAGGAAACTATCCAACTGGTTAAACCTTTTTTTGTGAACCCTGGATTTACCTTTTAACGCACAGTACCGAATCATCATTCTCAATCCAAGGTCAAATAGATCTACAAAGATCTCTTTCAATATCACACCAATTTTGTGCAAACATTGATCCCTACAAAACCCCTAAATTTGGATTCTTGGGTGTGATTTCAGGGTTTTCGCTCTTCCAAAGTTGGGGAATCTTCCAAACCCCACAAGCTGTCACATAAAGATCAACATCTTGACCAGATCACAAAACCTTTTCAGAAATTGGGCGAGAATATAAAAATTTTGAATATGGATTTGGGCAGGATAATCATCTGCAATCTCATAGCGCTACTTTCAAACACCTACTACGAGATCAATAAAAAATGCATGTGCCAAGACGCAGATAGCATCATCATAGGTGCCTCATTCACAACAAATAACCCATATTTGACATCTGCAAAGAAATGCCTCTAAGTTCTCCAAGACATCACACCAAAGATGTGAATACACTGCAGAAAAAACTGAGACTTCTCAGACAATTAACTCATTGATGTCATTCTAGATAATGGCTTTTTCACTTGGACAAACCACAGATTAGGATTCTTGCAAATTGATAAAATATTAGATAGGTTTATTATTCCACAAGCCTATAAAATCTATCAAGTTACATTTACAACCAAAATTCTACCAATCTTGGAGTTAGACCACTTTCCATTACTCTTAAATGTTGACTGGTCTCAGGATCCTCCCCAAAAGCAATTTGGCTTCTCCTTTAAATTTGAAAGCATGTAGTTTAGGCACATCCATTTTTTGCACTTTTCTAATGCAATGGTGGAGTGCAGCTCCAATCTGCAAAGGTACAAAAATGTATCAATTCTCTAAAAAACTCAAATTTGTCAAGATGCAGATTAAGGACTGGAATACCAATATTCTCAAGAATGTTTTTGAGAAGAAACAACTCATCAGCAATCAACCTACTGATATAAACCATTAGATTATCCAAAATGGTCTTGACACTGAAACATTCAATAAACAAAAAAAATTAAAACTCAAATGGGAAGAATTGTGTGCCAAGGAAGAATTGTATTGGAGACAAAAATCTCAACAGTTATGGTTAAAAAGATGGAGATAGAAATACCAAATATTTTCATGCCTTAACCAAACAAAGGAAATCTGCAAATTCCATCTTCTCAATTTATAATAGCCAAATAGGTTCCCTAATTGAAGATGCGCACGATATAAAAGCAGAAGGGGTGACATTCTTCAAGAATCTTCTGTCCCCCTAGTGGTGCCTCTGAACTTCAGATAGAAAATTTTTTGGATTTTAATCCAAAGATAGTGTCAGAAGATGACAAAAAAGAATTACTATCCCCATTCTCTTTGGAAGAACTCAATAAAGTTGTATTTTCCTTCCCCCCATACAAGGCACCAGACCTGATGGCTTTCCAACTCTCTTTTTTCAGCAATACTGGAACTTTATATGTTTTGATCTGCTAGAAATAGTGGAAGAATCTAGATGGAATGGATCAATGCTCAAATGCTTCAACATGAAAAACATTGCAATTATCCCCAAAATCAGGGTCCCCAATACATTTGTAGATTTTAGGCCTATATCACTATGTAATATGGTGTATAAAATCACCACAAAATAAATTTACCTTAGGCTACACGACCTGGTGCCCTCAATTATTTCATCAGAACAAGGAGGTTTTGTTCCAGGAAGAGAGACAATGGAAGGGGCCTTAGTAGCACATGAAGTTCTTCACTCTATTAGTGCAAATCAACAACCTAATTTTTTTGTCAAATTAGATATGATTAAAGCCTATGATAGAGTCAACTAGGACTTTATATTCAAAGTACTACTCAAGTTTGGTTTCCAAAAGAAATGGTGTAAATGGATTAAAGCATGCATCTTGGGGGCATGGTTTTGAGTCCTAATTAATGGCCAAGCAATAGGTTTTTTCCCTTCTACTCAATGAGTAAGACAAGGTGATCCACTCTCACCAATCTTGTTTATCATCATGGTGGATGCATTTAGTAGAAACATCAAACAAGACCACAAGCATGCTTTGTGGCAAGGCACTCACATCACATGTTCTACTTTGTCAGTTACTCGCTCACTCTTTGCAGATGATACCTTTCTATTTGGCTAATCCTCTATCAAAGAAGCCAAACACATTAAAGGCTCATGGGATTTATATACTTCTGTCTCTGGTCAAAGTATAAATGCAAACAAATCAAAGATATACATTTTTAATACCAGTGCAGTTATCTCAAGGAAAATAACATAGATTTTGGGATTCTCAATTGAGAATCTTCCCTCCACATATTTAGAGATTCCTTTCTTTGTCGGGAGAAATAAAGCCTCATTCTGGACCATAGTGGTTGATAGAATTATAGCACAAACTACTGCCTATAAAGGTAGATTGCTATCACTCTCTAGTAAAATCATGCTCATAAGAATATTCCTTACTACTATACCCAACTACTACATGTCAATTCTTAAGGCCCCATAATCTACAATCCAAAAGCTTTAGAGGCTCATCACAGATTTTTGTGGAAGGTTAATGTTTCAAAGGTTACGAAAATCCCACTCATATCACTAGAAAACATGGCTCAAGATAAATCACATGGGGGAGTTGGTCTCCATAACTTAACTCATAGAAACAAAGCTTTTGGAGGGAAACTAATTTGGCAGATGTATTTAAACACCACCAAAAATTGGTGTCTAATAATGCAAAAAAATTATCTGGATGATCATGCTCCCTCATGAATTCTAACTATAGCATACCCTCCTAAAGGCCCAGGAGTTTGGAACTTCATGATAAATTTGAGAAAACTTATAACTAATTACATTTCTTGGGAAGTAAACAATGGTCTGAACATCAAGTTCTGGACAGATTCATGGAATGGCTTCCCACCACTAGCCACAATGGAGAAAAATGTACAAAGTATGAACATCTCCACTAATGTCTAGGGCCCTAATCTCTTGGATTATATTCTGGTCATTAAGATATATTCAGGGAAAGTAATATGGAAAGACCCTATCCTACTGCCTTTAAATGACCTGCAATCCTCCACCCTATTATCTATCCTCCAACAGCCTATAATCTACATTTCCAATCAAGAGAATAAAATATTATGGGCTCCAGCCAAAGTAGGAAAGTACACAATCAAGGAAGGATACAGAGCATTACAACATCTAGACAATAAAAAAGAAAAAATTAGAGCCTACTTCTTCTGTTGGAACTCCTTTGTTCTTCCCAAAGTAGGGTTCTTTTCTTGGTTAGATCTCCAAAACAAGATTCTAACTAGTGACAAACTCTCTAAATTGGGGATTGTTGAACCCTTCAAGTGTGTTCTCTATGAAAAAGAATTCAAAATAGTGGACCATCTCTTTCTCAATTGTGAATTTCCAAATCATTGTTGGCTACATATCATTAAAAAGCTTAACCTAGCATTGGCACTACCAAATATACTATGGGACTTATTTGAAATATGGCCCCTAATATGTACAAAATCAAATTTTTCCTGCCTATGGAAATGTACCCCTACTGTGATTGTTTAGGCTATATGGTAGGAAAGGAACAAAATAATTTTCAGAAAAACAACCACTCCAATCAAGAACATCATAGACAAACTTGAGCAGTCAATATCAGAAATAATCATGACCAATCTTTCAGTAATCAAGTGCACTCATTATTTCTCTACTTGGGATGGATGGATTTCAAAAGCATGGGAAAATATACACATTCCAATGGGCACCAATCCAAATTGGTAGCCAATTCACATAGTATATAGATCAATGAATAAATGGAAACCTACAAGAAAATATGTTGCCAAGATAAATTTGATGGGGCCTCAAGAGGAAACCCAGGGAAGTATGGGATAGGGATATGCATTAAAAATTGGCTAGGCAACATTATTGCATTAAAAGTGTCTCAATTAGAATAGGGACAAATAATGTAGCAGAAGTTCAAGCTCTCTTGGCAGGGTTGGTCCTTGCAAAACAAGAAGGATTGCACAACATCCTCATTGAGGGTGACTCATTACTCATCATCAATGCATGCATAGCCAAATAATTCCACAACTGGAACTTAGCCTACATCTAAAAATAGGTTTGGTCTCTCCTTCGACAATTTTCACACTACATCGTGTCACATACTCTTAGAGAAGGCAATAAATTAGTAGATTGGCTTTCAAATTATGGTTGTGATGGCCACTATATTGAAACACACAACCCTCATCGCTTCATCAATGAAAATCCAAAACTTAAAATCCTAGTTATGGATGAGACCTCCACTAATATTGCCTAAAGACCACATTTAGCATTTCCAATCAACACGTGATGAAAGATTCATTATTGCAAACAATTTGATGATGCTAACGGATCTTGTAGCATAGTACCTACCTATAGTCTTGCACATTAAAAAAAAAAAAAATTTCCAAGGTGGCTTCATGAGGATGTAAATGTGAGGTTAACCACATAATGTGGCACTTAATGCCCATATGAAGCTACAAGATGTAACCTACCTACATGCTCCAAATAATTTATTAGGACAAGAGGGCTCCTAAATATCATCAATGTAGGTTGAGCATTAGCTAAACATGTGTGGAATGTAACTACAGTGGGCTTAAACACAAAAATAATATTCTTGAACTCATTCTTCTTGTTCCAAACAATGGCCTCTCTTTCATGCTCAACTTGTAGAGGCTGCAGGAATTTTCATTGGGAATACATGCCATGGAACGAGAGGAAAAAAATTGAAGTCGAAGAAAATGAATCCTCCATGTCAGCACAAATAGAGGACACAATAATTGACAAAGTATTCATGCTACACAGCATTCAAATTCACAGGGCAGTTTTGGATTTCCTTGGAAAGGAATTCATTTCACCTGGGCAAAAAGAATTTTGTTCCCATCACAAGTAATATCAATCTTTTTATCAAATGCAATGGATTTTCTACAAGCCAAACCGCTACTAGATATAGTTTATCATAAGGTGATTGACAAAGATTTTCAATGGGCACAAAAATATGAAATGGTCATTCAAAAATACAATTTGTGGGAAGGACAAGGTTTATTAGGAGGTTTGTTTCCCAAGAAATTCATACAGAGTAGTCATGCTTACATGCTTGTATATGACAGCATTAAGTGTGCCCTCGACAAACAAAATTATCGATATGTTTGAACAGCTTTACAAATGCATGGTCATGACATTGATGTTATGGTGGTCAACATAATTAGAGCAAAAGTGAATGCACTACTTGACATCCTAGAGATGGGCAACATTGTAGTTGTGAATCACCATGACCAAGCACCAGAGCCACAACCAAATTTGAGGTTGAATTCAAATATAAGCCCTCTAATCAAACCCAATCCAGATTGGGGTGGAGTAAATGTAGATGATCACTCCACACAACAATGCAGGCCCTAACCACAAATAAAAACTAGGGCACATATTGCTTTGACCTTGAATTGTCCAAATGAGCTACAGGGAGCCTCAAGGTGGTCAATGGATGCACTCGATTCCTCTAGTTGGATGGAAGCAACACCGAGACTCACTCAAGGGAAAGTAGTGTCATTATTGCCCATAGAATAAGGAAATGATGGGTAGGTTTGGTCAGAATCTGCATCAGATCCCACAGACATGGAAGAATAGTGTTGCATAGATGAGATAGTGTCAGCAATTTTTTCTTTGTTTTGATGAATTGGCCTCAATAGAATTGGGTGGCATCATCGACTTGGAGACCTCCTCATTCTGGGTTTTTTTGGTGGTGACTCGAGCTGGTTTCTACACCACACAAATCATGACCCCGAGCTTGGGCAGACCTCGACATGGAATCTATGGACTTGGACCGTAAGGGTCTGATTTTTGAAGTTTCAGTCCTCATGGATGATAGGAAAATCATCAAATGTGGGTGCCTATCATTAAAATGCTAAAATGTCACTTATATGGCACACATTTTGGCCTTTTGTTTGAGCCTTTTTGTAAAGTTAGGTTCATATTATATTGTAATTGAGCAAGGATATTGGGTTTTCTTCCTGGTTCTTTTCCAATTGAGCTCTTGAACCAGTTTATTATTATATATAAAATACTAGTGGTCCACCCACTTTTGATTTGATATATATATATATATATATATATTAGCAATAAGCTAAGTTTTCAAAGATTAAAATATTTCACGTCATACTTTTTAAAGATAATTTTTTTAAAAATTCTTTTAAAAGTAAAAATATAACTATATTCTATTTTTAAATATTTTAAATTAATATAATATGTTTTAACCTTCAATTTGAATTGTGGAACATAAAGAAATGATATAATATATGTATAACAATTATAAGATAATTAAATTTATTTATTTAATCCAACTTTAATGATTTTTATTATATATAAATACACTAATATTATATTTATTCTAAAATAATATTATTTAGAAAAAAATTGTCATTTCTTAATTTTTTAACTTTTGCGGAACTTGAAAGCTGTATTTGCCTACAATTAATTATTATTATAATATTGATATAGCATAATTTTTATAAGCAAACTAAAAAATTAATTAATTAATTATATAATAATTAGTCAATTTAATATATTTTTAAAAAATATTTATTTAATATAAAATTTGGATAATGTATGAGACAATAATATGAAAACATTATTATGTTAAAATTCTTATTTTTAAAATAAATTATAGGTTTTTTAAATTTAATATCATTTATCATATTTAAAATAATCTGCATAAATATTTGTATATTTATTATATAAAGTATATGTTAAATAAGTTTTATATTTTTTAATTCTATTTACTCAATAAGGTGAAATAAATTAGAATTTATTTAAAGTGGGTAGTGTGTCCCAAAAAATTGCATTATGGAAATATTGTTTCCGAGAAATTAGAGTATAAGACCCCAAACTTATTAGCCAATAATATTTTTTTAATTATTAGTAATTTTTTCTTGGACCTAAAATAATTAATATAATTATGTATCCTACTTTATCACATTCCTTTCTTAAAATTAAAAAAAATTAATTAATTAATTAATTAGTTTAACAATTTTATCCTAATATATTTATTATAAAAATATTATTAAGAAATATTAAAAAGTATTAAATTTTATATATATATATATATATATATATATA
>MU225281.1:876193-909686 GCA_018584345.1 Thuja plicata | reverse complement strand
TATATATATATATATATATATATATAGTATTTGTGTATGTATGTATGTATAAAAAAATTAGATAAGAACTACTAAAATATAATTTTATTTATGTAAATGTGCAAAGTGCAAAAGTAAATTAATTTAAACAAAAATAAAATAGAAATAAAAAGTAAGATTAGATGTGCAAAAAGTAAATGAAAAACTGTAAAAATAATTTCATTGCTTTATTTATCAGAAACTTAGCTGCTTTGCGGCCTTGTTCATTTGATCATTATTATATTGATTATTATTTATTATCTTAGTATTATATGAATACCCTGTTATTATTATTATTATATAATGATATATTATTATTTAGTCTTTTATAATTAATAATATATTATGTTATATCATTATTTCAAATATATTAGTATAATTATATTTATTCACAATGAACTTATAATATTATTTATATTTACTCTTGCAATAATTTAGTCTATAATTATTATTATTATATATAATCTATTTATAAATTCATTAAAATATTATTATAATTATTTTATTTCATTATCTATTATATTTATTATCATACTTAGGGGACATGGCAGTTAATGTGCTTGAGAAACAATGATATGAATTGAAATTGCACCCACCACATGAAGTTTTACATGTAGAAGATGTTTTTACATACACTCACTGTAAATTGGATGAATTGGGAGAATACGACATTTATAAGTAGTATGAATCACTATGTGTTGATGGTATATTGAAAGATGAATTTCATAAGGTAAATCAAATTAACCTAGCGCAGTTCAAAGACTTCATTGTTTTTGATGAGCCAAAGTGGATCAAGATAGTGCTCAGAAAAATTCATGACCAATTCTTTCGGCTCGATGACAAACTTATCAAGATTAGGAAGGAAATTATTCATGAGGTAACATGATTCAGTAATATTGGTGAAGAACCTAACCTAAAATATTCGAAGAAAGATGTTCTAGAAAAGTTAGCTAAAATTAAATGGGATACAAGGGCGATGATTGTAAATGACATTATTCAACCAAATGTGAAATTTTCCTCGATGATACTTGGCTACAAAGTAAATCATAGTAGCAGATTGAATTCTATTTTAGCTACAATAATTCACATTTCTTACCGAATTTTGAAGGACATGAAGTTTGATATTGGTAAAATTTTGAGGAAGTGACTATTGGAGAATTCAGAAAAGATCAAGAAGGATAAGTTTCATACATTCAAGTATGGTTCGTTGATAGTTCACATGTTCTTTTATCTGATTAGCTGATTTCCTATAATTTTGAAAAGAAAATGTAGAAAAGAGAGCGGTACTGAAGGAATTTGGTTAAAATAATGTTGATTCAATATGCTTTATGGTATAAAAAGATCAATGATGTATGGAAAAAGTGGATTCAAAAACAATGTGGATACAGTTGATGGGTTATGAGGTAGTTCCTAAACTTACTGAATCGTATGTTAATGAAATGTTGAAGAGCCCATTAGATTCAAAGGCAGAAAGGTTCAAAACTTAATTTTAGAAGTATATGAAGGTTCAAAGTGAACTAATAGAGAAAGAAAGAATGAGAAGAGTAAGGAAAAATTTTGATAACATTATAGAAGAGGAAGAAATTAGTAAGGAGAAAATGCCAGAGTTGATAAGGAAAGTAGAGGAGAAAAAGAAGATCAGTTCAGTCTAGACTGAACCAATTGATGTTGAGGAAGCATGTCCTCTTGCACATATTTCCATGTTGAGGGCCACTAGGAGCAGCACAAAAACATAATCTACACCTCGTGTGAAGAAGTTTACTTCTACACTAAAGTCCTTTAGACCAAAGGTTGAAAGAGTCCAATCATAACCTGTGAGGAGAAGAAAGAAAAAGAGTACAGTTCCTAACAAGAAAAGAGGAAAAGAAAATAATGATAATTTTTCTACAGACTCTTATCAGTATAAGAAGAAGATAGGGACCAAAGTATCCATAGAATCTAAGGTTGTTACTAACCAGCCTTTGAGTGATGGTAAGAATGAATACCCTGTAGATAAAACTCTTAATTATGTGATTAAGCTTGGTGTATTGGTGCCAGTAAATAAATATTACAATGTACTTAATGAGGAATAGAGAAAAGGATATACGATGGAATAGTTGTACATTTGAATAAGTTTAGCATAACTTTGTAGAGATAAAAGATCACATACTAGATCATATGTACGCTAAACTTGCAACAAGAAGACTAGCTGCATTAGATGAAGAAAATATGATTAGAGAGCTGGCCATATCCAAAATGCTCCCTATAATTCAGAATGATGAAATGAAATGAGTTCTTGAGGAAGAAAAGAAAATACTATCGACAAAGAAAAGAATAAACATGTTAATGAATGGTAAAAATGAAAAAACCATTGCTGAAACAGATAATGTGATGAGTAAAATATTGATGGAGTTGGTGGTTGAAGTACCTCAGAAGAAAGAGCCAAGGACAAAGACAAGTGAAGATAGATATGGATTTGATGGTGCATCCACCTCTAAATTTAAGGAGCCAGATGTTTATATTGATGGTTTACCATTTACTCTTGATGATACATATGTTAATGTAGATGGACAATAGGAAGGACTGAATTTTAAGTATCCCTTTACAGATCACTCTAACATAATCAATAGACATGAATTGAAAGATTTTATTTTAGGCAAAGGATACTCAGTTGATCATCCTATTGATATTGAAGTTGAACTAGTTAAGGAACCAAATGAACATATTGATATTGTTGTTATGGATACAGAGGTCACCAGAGAAGATGAAGCTAGAGAAGATGACATATATGTTAAAGTAGTAAGGTTAGAGGAAAGGATAGAAGAGCATGAGAGGCAAGTTGAAGTCTCTGTTGGAGAAGATAGAAGGGAGAAACTGAAAGAGATGGAGAAAATTCAAAATAGAACCGATCTATATTTTGGTAAGTCATAATAATTATTGGTAAGAGATTAATTTGACTCCCTTTAATTATTTGATTTGCATGGACCAGTAGATTCGGATACTATGGAGGAAAAGGAATTGATGAAAGTTGCAGTTTTGGCACAAGCCATAACTCATGCCAAATCTTAGACTAAAAAAGAAAAGGGAAGCAAACTACTATCTAGGGTAGTAGAAGTACTTGGTAAAGTAATTCCTAATGTACAAGAAAATAAAGGTAATTCTTGTTACTCAACTGATGGTGATGATGATGAAGACCGAGACAAGAGGTATACATGATTGTAGATGGATTAGATCATCTGTTATTTTTTCATTGATGTCAAGCAATTGATTTCTAGTTCATAGTAAGTTGCCATATCTTTCAGAGTTGATTTAATTGGGCAGTTAATAAAGATAAAACAATAATAAGTGTTGGGATTAATGAGAAGTAGTTATGAGAGGGGAGGGGTGAATCAGTACCTCTAAAACTTTTAACACTTTACACCTTTCATCATTAGTAATCAATCTTTGTTGTATTACTGACCATATCTGATGTTCTTTATTATGCATGTAGTATTAATTCACAAACTTAATTATATGAAACATTTCTAGAAACATTCATGAAATTAATAGAAACATAACACAAGATATGATATCGTAGAAAACTCCTGTTAGGAAGTAAAAACTATGGTGGGGATGGCACCCACAAAACTTCACTATCTGTAGAATGGAAGGGAGCTAGTAAAGGCTTATAAATGATCACTTCTGATGATCTACCATGTTAGGAGTATTAATATGGAGACCTGTTAGGATCTACTATGTTAAGAGATTTTAACAACACTAATGAAGTGTGCACTCAGTTAAGAGATTTACAATAAGAATGTTAAGTCCACCTTCCTTGAAAGGATTTCTTAAGTGTACCCCACTTGTTAGAATGTGTACAATATGTTTGACCTGATTGTATGCAATCTATAATTGTTTACTATATATCCATTAAAGCTCACAGTATATGGATATCACCTATAGTTATTGATTAATACCTTTTACTGCTTGTTGGTAGCCTATGTTCTATTCTTGACAACTGATTTGATCTTTGTCTGTGTTGTTGCATGAATTCTCTTGTCTGATACTTAGATTCTCTCAGTGGCTACAATCATCATCAAACAACATGTTCACAATAGATTGAGCATATATTTATATAATTATTTGACCTATTCTAGAATCACACACTACAATGTTAACTCTAGATCCAAGGTATACAACTTGACCTTGATCTTTAGTTTGCATGTTTTAAAATAGTTATACAGGTAAAAACAATAACAATTACATTTATATCTCTACACATAATGGATTTAAAACAAATCAAGAAGCTATATATAAAGCTTTAGTGATTTATCTGACATGGAAAGTCAGATCCACTTTTTGCAGGATGTAATTGACTTCCAGTTCTTGATCGTCGGTGTAAATTGAAAGTCTGTTGGTGTTCCTTCATTGAATTGATTGTCAGGTTCCCTTCATCTATCGGGTTCCACTCTTTGATTATTCATCGGGTTGCACTGTTGGTTACTCATCAAGTTCCCTTGCCCTTTTTTTTATCGGGTAACACTGAATTGTGTTTGTCAGGATTCTTTGTACTTGGCAGTATCGGTAACCTTGGCGTCGGGTAGTGTTGTGCCTTGTCTGTCGGTGTACTGTAAACTGATGGTGTAGATCATGTTTTTCCTTGCATATACTAATGGCAAAATATAATGTCTTCAATCTCCCCCTTTGACATTAGTATCAAAAACTAATATGTACATAATACTAAAGTGTTTAGTATGTACACCATATATATATCCTTGTCATTATATGACTCCCCCTAACTATAAGCATCGATATAGTATAAGTATATGTACATGTATACTTTCCTTTGTACTATACATTCCATGTTGTTTCCTCTGACTGACTGTACAAATAATTTCTTCCTTTTATTTCCCCTTTTACTGTTTACTGTACATATCATTTCCCCCTTTATTTGATACTCATGACAAATATGTACAACTTATAAGTTGTCAAAACTGTGAAAAAAGTGTGCAACTTACAGATTGTCAAGAATGTGGGAATGGGTGTTCTTGATATCTTCCATCAATTTCTCCCATTTTATTTGAGGTGTTCTAGTGCCATGTGCTCTAGTTGAATTCTAGCATGCATATTATAAATGTTGTCTAGGATAGACATTTCTAGTGTAGAAATTGGTTCTCTTACCTCTGTCATATGTTTTTGCAGTAATGAGAGTAAGAGTTGAGATTGAAGCTCATTTACCTCATATCTAAACTTTGTTTTTTCAATCTGAATGTCTTGTCTTAGCTTCCGAGCTTTCTTGAAATTCTCATTGTGCAATTTGATTGCCTCTTCACTGTTAGTGAGACTTTGTGCACTTGTTTGAAGATCAGCATCTATCTGTGCTATCTTGTTGGTATACTCCTTGGTGAGTTTATCTAATGTCCATAACTTCTAAATCGGTGTTGTAGCTTCTGAAATAATTGGGTCTACTATGCTAACTAGTTCAGAAAGCTTTAACTCTTGTAATGCCACTTCTTGGCTTATCTTTTCAGCTAACTTGAACTCATATTTCTGTTCAAGTCTTTCTTCCATAGCCTTCTCAGCATCTATGTTCTGATATGTGATTGCATCAGTGAGAACCACTAATTAATCAAGCATGGGGGCTATTTGATCAATGTCTATATCAGGTACAATTTGTTGAAGTATTCCTTGTGCAACTTCAAGTACCTTATCTTCCTTGGTGGCTTTTCTCAACTTGCCCTACATGGCTTTCCTTTCACAAACTCGTGCATACTTTATCAATTTAGGTTCATCCAATGTCCTTGAGATTTGAGTGGATATAGATTTATGAACTACCATTGCTAGTTCATTTATTTTCTTAGAGGTGCTCGGTGAAGGGTTTGTTGAAGAAGCTTCTTGTGTTTTCTGCTTGGGGTTCACCTGTCAGTTTGGTGAAGATGTGTCTCCATCAACCTTGGGTTTTTCTATATATTTCTCTTCTATCTTCTTCTCTTGTTCATCTGTCTTTGCCTTTTTACCTTTTTCTTTCTTCTTATCCTCTTCTACTCCTTTTTCTCCTTCTATATTTTGATCAGTAGATTTGTCTTTCTGATCATCAATGGTGTCTTTTGTCTTAGCATCACCCTTATCCATCCTCGGGTATACTTGTATCTACTATATTTGACTCTTCATTTCCTTCTAGCAGATTTATTGACTTCATCAATACTGGCATGTTATTCTATGTGCTATCCTATGCTACATCTAGTGTTGTGTCCTGCTCATTGGTTTCATCCTGTTGAGAAGTGGCATCTTCATCTTTTTGTATTTGATCGGTAGGGTCCAATCCTATGATGTCAATAATTGATGTTTCTGGCCATATTTCATCAGCAACATCCATGTCGTTATTTATTTTTGTCTCCAATCCTTGTTGCTTGGTTTGATCCTTAAGAGATATAAAAATTACATCATCTTCTTTCTGGGGATCTTTATTTGAATCATACTGAGTGATGTCTTGAATGTCAAGATCATCCATGACTTTGTCTAAGTCAATGGGCTCATTATCATCTTCAGTATTATCAAAAGCAATGTGCTTAGGACTTTCTTTTTCTTTCTCCTCCTCTACATGAGGTGTGTCGATGAGAAGTAATTGATTCTCACAACTTGTTGACTCAGTAGGTAGATCTAGGAGTTGTCTCCATTTGGGCTTGGTCATGCTATCCAGCTCTATGAATTTATCTTCTAGCACTTCTAAACTCTAATCTTTGCTACAAATTTACTTGAGTGCTTCTTCATTATTTTTTTTATTTTTTCCATCGTTGATTCGGGAGGCATGAGTGGGACAAGTACCCTCTCCCTAGCTTCATTTTCTATATGTAGAGCATATGACCATTGTTGTGAAATTCTATCACCTAGTTATTTGGGTAGTTGACCTATAAATTCTACTGGTACATATTTAAACTTGACCATTGCCTTAATTATTGCATCTTGTATCTTATGTTGGTCCTCTGGTTCAAGTTTATCCCATTGTCTAATTTTCCTATTAGACATGGTACCATGTGCAGTAATTGAATCAGCTATCTCATCAATTATTAGGGGTGTGAAGCTTTTCTTATTTGTATCAGGCTCATCCTCTTCTTGCTACAATTATAACAATGTCCAATGAATGTAAATGTGGATTTAGCAATACCTTTTTCTTTTCTCCTACGGACATTTGAGGTGTGGCCTTGCTTTCTACAGTGATTGCATGTAACCCTTTTTGGTCTAGGATTGGTGTAGGGATCTTTTGGATTAGCTTCATTTGATGACTCTCCATGCTCCGTGTACCCTAGTCCAGTGTTGGTGTTGGGTCTTCTTTGTGCATTCAAGAATTCATCCATCCTTTTTGTACTCTCTTCAGCTCTCTTAATCATTTCATTATGTTGTTGAGGAATCTTATCCTCATGCTTTAGTTTTTCATTCTCTTCTCTTAGTTCACCGATAATATGTATTCTTTCAATGAGTTCAACATTCATTATGTTTTCTTCTTAACTCATAAGAATAATTTGATTAGTTACCTCATGGTGATGCTATGTAAGTATTTGTACCTCAAACTCCTTTTCTTGTAGCTTGTCTGTGATCTTTCTTCTATCATCAATAGCTAGAGTTATTTCTTGTTCATCTTCCCTTGCATTGTTCATCACTTCAATCATTCTTACCATCTATGTCTCTTGACCAATTTTCAGAGATTTGACTTGTCCAGCTAGATGTAGATTGATCTCAGCTAGGCTTTTGATGCTTTCTTCTGATGTATCTGATGCCTTGCTTGAATTTGATCCTGAAGAATCAAAGAAAGATGGAATCTCTTCCTCAAGATAATCTGTCTCATTATAGTGAGATGTCATATTCTTTCTTTCATCCAGCGGCTATCTCATACCGATTCTAGCTTCTTTATAGTATTCATAGGACATCTGAATTTCATGCTTTTTATTCTCAATATTTTTATCAAGTTTGTACTTCTCCATTGTATGATCTTTTCTCTTAAGCCTTTAAGCTTTCCAAGAAAAGACTTAGCTCTAATACCAATTGTTTGGATTAATGGGAAGTAGTACTGAGAGGAGAGGGGTGGAGCAGTACCTCTAAAACTTTTAACTCTTTACACCTTTCATCATTAGTAATCAATCTTTACTATATTACCGACCATATCTAGTGTTCTTTCTTATGCATGTAGTATTAATTCACAAACTTAATTATATGCAACATTCATAGAAACATTCATGAAATTAATAGACACATAATACAAGATATGATATCTCATAAAACTCCTATTAGGAAGTAAAAACTGTGGTGGGGATGGCACCCACAAAACTTCACTATCTGCAGAATGGAAGGGAGCTGGTAAAGGATTATAAATAATCACTTCTAATGATATACCTTCTTAGGAGTATTAATGTAGATACCTATTAGGATCTACTCTTTTAAGAGCTTTTAACAACACTAATGAAGTGTGCACTCGGTTAAGAGATTTACAATAGGACTGTTAAGTCCACCTTCCTTGAAAGGATTTCTTAAGTGTACCCCACTTGTTAGAATGTATAAAATATGTTTGACCTGACTGTATGCAATCTCTATTTCTAATTATAGATCCATTAAAGCTCATAGTATATGGATATCACCTATAGTTATTGATTAATACCTTTTCCTGCTCATCGATAGCCGGTGTTCTGTTCTTGACAACTGATCTAATCTTTGTTTGTGGTATTGCATGAATTCTCTTGTCTGATCCCTAGATGCTCTCAGTGGCTACAATCATCATCGAACAACATGTTCACAATAGATTGAGAATCTATTAATACAAGAATTTGACCTATTCTATAATCATGCATTACAATGTTAACTCTAGATCCAAGGTATACAACTTGACCTTGATCTTTAGTTGCATGTTTTAAATTAGTTATACTGATAAAAATAATAACAATTACATTTCTTTCTCCACACACAATGGATTTAAAAAAAAATCAAGAATCTATATATAAAAATTTAGCGATTTATCTGATGTGGAAAGTTAGATCCACTTTTTGTAGGATGTAACTGACTGACGGTTCTTGATCATCGGTGTGAACTAAAAACTTTTTGATGTTCCTTCATTGAACTGATTGTCAGGTTCCCTTCATCTTTTAGGTTCTACTCTTTGATTGTTCGTCGGGTTGCACTATTGGTTACTCATCAGGTTCCCTTGCCCTTTTTGTCATCAGCTAGCACTGAATAGTGTTTTTCAGGATGCTTTGTACTTGGCAGTATCGGTAACCTTGGCATCGGGTAGTGTTGTGCCCTGTCTATTGGTGTAGTGTAGTGTAAACCGATGGTGTAGATCACATTTTTCTTAGCATGTACTAATGGAAAAATATAATGTCTTTAGATAAGGTACTATTGAGATAATTGGTTTCTTCTTTATCAATTTGGTAAAGAATATTGGTCAAGTCAATAAGCTAAACAAGTCAAGTTACCGAGAAGAAGTCTGTTGGTAAAGGGTTGTGTTAGTTGGTCATGACACTAATCGATTCAAGGCCCTGAGTAGTGCATGTTAGTTATTGAGCTGAGAGTTTATGTTACTGAGTGGGACAAATGTCCTAAACAAGGAAAATAGCACATTTAATGCAAAGCTACAATGATCTGGAAGATTCCAAGTGTAAAGGAAAGTTAGTTGGAAATATCTATGTTCAAGAAAATTTAAAGTGAAGATCTATGGTACAAATTAAGTGGAAAAACTAATGGTTTTACTTCCAAGAAAAGTACAAGTTCCAAGAAGATGTTGAAGCGGTTACCAAGTTCCAAATTCATTAATAAATTTCAAAAATTTGATCTAACGGTTGAAATTGATTGAAGGAAAACCTAACCAAGGAGATTAAGAGGAAAAAATAGAGTATATTTAAAGGATGAATTTGAAGAACAGAAGGGTTGGATAGTTGAAGTGTTGAAGTGATACCGAGTGAAGCAGTGAAGAGAAAAGAAGTGTAAATCTAAGTCTAGACTAGAGATTGATGAAGTGTTAATTCCATTAGTCACAGAGTGCATAAGGTATTTGATCAAGCAAGAGTTAGTTGCAGTTTAACAGATCAATTATATATTGTTTCTTATTTATATTTGTAACAGAGAAATCTCTTAATCCAGTGGACTTAATAGTATTTTGGTAAAATCCTTGAGAAAGGTGACATTCTAATAGAGCGTTTAAAGCCCTTTAGCCAGGCCACTCCTAACATGGTGAAGATCCTAATAGATCTAAGGTAAATCCCCTAACAGGGTCACATTTAGCAATTTGCAATGTAATCTTTAGTAGGATTGGCTTTTAACCGAGTGTGGTTCAGAAGAGCATTTTCATTTGTGGGTGACAATTCCCACAAAGGTTTTTCCCAAATTAGGTTTCCTCATTAAATCTAGTGTTTTTTGTGTTACATGATTCATGTGCATGATATTTATTGTTTATGAAAGTTGTTGTTTGTTATAGTGAAGTTATTTGGTGATTCGGTTGTTGTATTTTTTTTACCAAGTTGAATAAGGAGTTAAGTTTTGAAGTTTATATTGTCATAGTTTTTTGAATCACCCTCCTCTCAGTAATCCAATAATTGGTATCAAAGCTCAATACTCTAACAGATAAGTTTAAAAGACTTGAGTTAAAGATCTGACGATGTATAAGAGGGAGGCACTGAAGTTGAATAGGGATAACTTCTCTACATGGAAGAATAGAATGAGGTTGCACTCATCTGGAATTGGAGAGTATGTAATTTACTATCTTGATAATGAGTATTCACCACCACCATTTGGTCCTATAACACTTGATAAAATAAGAAAAATACAAGATCACACACAAGTCATGATTGAGATATCATCTTATCTCACCGATCAGGAGTTCAATAATCTTAAAGGTTGTGATACAGAAAATTAGATGTGGGATAAGATTGAAATAGTATATGGTGGAGATAAGCATGTTTAGAAGGCCAAAGCTGAAAGTTTGAGGGAAAATTTGATTCTCTGAGAATGAAAGAAGGTGAAACTATTGCATTGTATAGTAAAAAATTCAAGGAATTTTTGAATTCTATCAGAGGTGCTAGAGGACACATTGAAGAGGAAGATGTTACAAGAAAACTGTTGAGAACATTGTTACCTATTTATGGCATCTGATTATCTGCAATACAAGAACTGAGATCCATTCCTCATATGTTAATTTTACTAAATGCTACTATTGGTAAGTTGATTTCTTTTGAACTTAATGATTTTGATAATAGTCTACCTGCTACTTCAATGATTGAGTCTGCATTTAATTCATCATTGAAGATTGAAAGTTCAAGAGATTCTAGACCTAGTGATGCTTATGCAAGTAGCGCAAGTGAAAGGTTTTATAGTTTCAAGAGTAATTTAGAAGAACTATATGTTGAAGATGAAGCAAATGAAAGAGAGTTTGAAGCTTTACTAGCTAGAAGACTATAGACAGGTAAAGGCAAGTACCGAGGTAAGATACCTTTCAAATGTTTTAACTGTAACAAGATTGGTCACATTGCTTCTAGATGCCCCAATAATGAAAATGATAAGAAGAAAGATAATCAAGATGATAAAAAAAGAGAAAACATATTCAGGAGATTCCAAAATTTTAAGAACAAAGGTAAAAATTCATGTCATATTGCTAATGAAGGACTAACCAATGATGATGATGGTGAAGAAGTTGTATATGTTTCTATCAAGGATGATTTTGATGAACAAAAGTAAAAAGAATAAAAGGCCCTAATATCACATGTAAGTAAGAATGATACCTAGATTATAGACAGTGGTTGTTCATACCATATGATTGGTGACACACTTAAGTTCATTAATATGGAAGAACATGATCGAGGCTATGTTAGATTTGGTAATGATGCTCCATATCTTGTGAAAGGTAAAGGTTATATAATTATGTTGAATAATACCATATGTGATGATGTCTATTGGGTTGAAGAACTAAAGTGTAATCTGTTAAGTGTGGCACAACTGAATAATACATGACACCGACTAGAATTTTAGAGTGGAAAGGTAAAAGTATTTGATCTGATTGGAGGTCTAGTTGCCACACGAGAACAATCTAAAGGTCGTGTATTTTATCTTGAAACTTATACTAAGAGTTGTCTATTATCTAAATTTGAGGATGCATGGTTATGGCACAAGAGGTTATGTCATGTGAATTTTTACAACTTAATCAAAGTGAGAAAGAAGAATGCAGTTAGAGGTCTACCAAGATTGGAGAAACCTAAAAAATGTCATGTGCAAAGAATATCAAGTTGGTTAGATGACAAATTCAAGTTTTACAAGTAAGTATTACATTACACAAGGTATTTTGGACATAGTGTACACTGACCTATGTGGACCTATGAGAACACAAATCTACTATGGTGATAGATATTTCATTTTTTATTGATGAATATTCAAGAATGATGTATGTTATATTTTTGAAGGAAAAATATAAATCTTTTCAAATGTTTAAGCAGTATAAGGAAAGAGTTAAAAGGGAGACTGGAATAAAATGAAAGTGCCTGAGATCTTATAGAGGAGGAGAGTTTACTTCTGATGAGTTTAGACTCTTCTGAAATGAACATGGAATAAAGAGACAAATGTATGCACCGAGGACACCACAGCAAAATGGTATAGAAGGAAGGAGAAACATATCCATTGTCAATTGTGCAAGAATACTGATGATTGAGAAGTGTATTTCTAAAACATATTAGAGAGAAGCTGTCAGCATTGTTTCTTATACACTTAAATGAGTACAATTTAAGAAACATGCAAACAAGACTCCGTATGAGATTTGGTATGATCATAAATTGAATGCGAGTTATTTCAATGTATTTGGAAGTAGATTCTATATTCTAAAAGACACTAGAGATGGTAATTTTGATTCTAAAGGAGATGAAGGAATATTATTAAGATATTCTACAAAGATTAAAGCTTACAAATGATTGAACAAGGATACTAACAAAACTATGGAAAGTCCAAATGTAAGGATTAATGAATTTAAAGAAAAGAATAATGAAGACAGCAAGAAGGAACCTAAGGATTACCATAGATTTGTATATGTTCAACATGAGATTCCAGATACATTACCTAAAGCACAAATTGAGGAGGAAGTTGAACAGAGAGAACTACCACTGAATGATGGAAATGAAGAAATTTCATCGACTACCGAGCATGTTCTACAAAAGTATGTGAGAAGACACCACTCACCGAGAAAGATTATTGGAGACAAGAGTGTTGGATTTTTGACAAGAAGAAAGGTAAGAGATAATACATGCTTAATTTTTGAGTTTAAGCCAAGGAAATTAAATGATACATTGGAGAATGAAGACTGGATTAAAGCAATGAAAGAAGGGATAGATCAGATTGAAAAGAACAACACATGGACCATGGTACCGAGACCTAAAGATAAAAATGTTATTAGTACTAAGTAGATTTTCAAAAACAAATTGAATTAGCATGGAGATGTAATAAGAAAAAAAGCAAGATGAGTTTGCAAAGGGTATGCACAAGAAGAAGGTATTGATTATGGTGAGACTTTTATACCTGTTGCTAGATTAGAAGGAGTTATAATTCTACTAGCATATGCAACTTATAAATATTTTAAAGTCTATCAAATGGATGTTAAGTCTACATTTCTTAGTGGTAATATTTAAGAACAAGTTTATATTGAACAGTCGAAAGGATTTGTTGAGAATACTAACAAGGACATCATATGCAAATTGCACAAGGCACTGTATGGTTTGAAGCAAGGACCCCGAGCATGGTATGAAAGGTTACATTCATATTTAATCAAGATTGGATTTCAAAGAACAAATGATAACAGTAATGTGTATCTGAAATGTGATAGTAATAACAAGATTTTGATTGCTAAGATATTTTTTATGGTATTATATTTGGAGGCAATAACACATTATACAGATATTTTTCTAAAGAGATGAGAAAGGAATTTGAGATGTCTATGATTTGAGAAATTAAATTATTTCATGAAATACAGGTTCAACAAGTCAAGGATGGGATCAACATAATACAACAAAAGTACATCAAGGAGATCCTAAAGACCTTTTGTATGGATGATTCAAGACCGGTTTGTACACCAATGGTTATTGGTTGCAAGCTATCAAACATAGATGAGTCAAAGGAAGTGAATGAGACATTTTACCGATCAATGATTGGAAAGATACAATATGCCACCCACAATAGACCTGATATTTCACATGCAGTTGGTATTGTTGCAAGATTTTATGTCGACCCAAAGGAATCACACATGTTTGCAGTCAAAATAATATTTAGATATTTAAAAGGTGTTGCAAGCTACAATTAAAAAATTGTTATATTTTCATTGATGTCAAACCTTAACTGGTAAGACAGTTGCTATCTAGTAAAGTGTCATATCACCTGATTGATGAAGAAGATTTTAAAAGAGGAGATAAAAAGAAGACCTAGTGAAATGGTTGAGCTATGAGAAACTAAAATGGGTACTTGATTAGTTGGCAATTTGACAAGATAATGTGTTGTCTATCTTTAACACTAAGTGAGTCAAGGAAGACTAAAATATTAGTCTTGACCAAGAAAAAGAGAAGAATATTAAGGAACTCAAGTTTAATTCAAGTGATGCAAGTGTTGACCAAGCGCTAGTACATATCAAGTTATATAGTGTTGACCGAGCATCAGTATTTACTGAGTTATCTAGTGATGACTGAGCGGGAGAACACAGTGATGACCAAGTGTCAGTATTTTATAGTTAATAAAAGAATTGAGATACCAGCTGACACAGTTGAATTCTTGGGATATGTAAAGCATGTTGTAGATAAGGATTAATGACCTAGAGCATTTAATGAGAATTTAATATATGATTAACCATTTCTATGTATGGATTCAAGAAGGATTTTTTAGAAGTATCTAGAAAGTAGAAGGAGAACGAAATGTTGGAAGAATTTGTTGGATCTGACCAAACCCTAAGATCTATGATGATGATTAAGTGGAAAAATATTGAGCTACCTAGTTAGAGAGGTATAAGATTAACCTAATTGCAGGTTATGGTAGGAGAGAGGTTGATCCAGTTGATTGGCTAATCTAAGAAGAAGGTTGAGAAGGCTGAGAAGAGCAGTACAGAACTTTGAGGTGGTGATTTCTTGACAGATTTCCAAGTAGATCAGAGAGATAGAGATGAAAATGGAGGCAAGTCAGTGGATTATCATTTGAGATAAAGTGGATAAGATTAACCTAATTGTTGGTTATGGTAGGAGAGAGGTTGATTTAGTTGATTGGATAATCTAAGAAGAAGGATGAGAAGGATGAGAAGAGAAGTAAAGAACTATGAAGTGGTGATTTCTTGATGGATTTCCAAGCAGATCAGAGAGATAGAGATGATAATGGAGGCTAGTCAGTGGATTAGTATTTGAGCTAAGTGGATCTGTATTTGCAAAGAGAGTTGTATTTTTTAGATCAAAATTGTTGTTACTTTACAACCATTGTATCAGCTAAAATCCTTAAATCAAGGTTGACCTAATAGTCATTTTGTAAATCCTTTAATCAAGGTGACATTCTAATGGAATGATCTTAAGTCCTCTAACCAGGCCACTACTAACAGGGTGATTAAATCCTTTAACAGGGTCATACATAACAGTGTGCATTATAACCTTTAACGGGGTTGGCTCCTCACAGACCTCACTTCAAAAGAGTGAAATATTGGTAGCATTGTACTTATGGTTTTCCCCAAATTGGGTTTCCATGTTAAATCGTAGTGTCATACTTGTGTAAATGTTATTTGATGTGTTTACTATTAAGATTTTTATATTATGCAGGTTGATTACTTTAGGATAGTGGACTACAAGTTATTTTATTAATCATATGCTATAGAGATCGAGTGGATTGTTGAGTAGATCTAAGTTGGTTGAAGTGTTTAAAAGTTCAATTGATACATCTAGACTTAAGGATAATAGATTCACCCCCCNGATTCCCCCCCCCCCCCCCGCCCCCAGTTATTCTAAATCATTCTAACAATTGGTATCCAAGCTTGTGGTGCTTTTAAGGAAAAGTTTGAAGGTACTTAAAGCTAAAGATCAAGATGTACAAAAAGGAGGTATCAAAGCTGAACAAGGAGAAATTCACTGCATGGAAAAGTTTAATGAAGCTACACCTAGCTATAATCAGAGATGTAGCAAAATAATATGTGGAACATGATTACATATCAGTGCCTACACCTTTGACAACTCAACAGATGAAGGAAAAGAAAGAACATAGTCAAGCAATGTTGGAGATTGCATCAACCCTAATTTATCTTGAGTTTGAAGACATAAAAGATTGTATTACTGCAAAGGAAATGTGGGACACACTAATAGCTATCTATGAGACACAAATGTACTAAGAGCCAAATCTGAAAGCTTGATAAGTAATTTTGATGAAATGAGAATGTTATAAGTTGAAACTATTGTTCAATATTGTGGCTGACTTAAAGAGGTTGTGAATGCTATTAGAGGATCTAATGGAACAATTGATGATGATACTATTATTAGCAAGGTATTAAGAACCCTACTTCCTATTTATGCTATTAGAGTTTATGAAATACAAGAACTGAGAGGTACTCCTAGTAACAACTTAACTCTGGAAGGTCTAGTTGGTAGACTTACTACTTTTGAATTGTCAAATTTTTATAATTTCACCCTTCACAATGTTGATTCTGCATTCAAATCACAAATGGTTATTCATAAGTCTAAAAAGGAAAAGAAAGATGTGTGAATAGTGATAGTGACAATTCTTGTGATGACCTTGATGAGCTTGAGGCACTAATGGCTAGGAGACTACTGAGAGAAAAATAAAATTCAAAGGTAAACTTCCTATAATCTATTTTTCATGTAAAAAAGTTGGCCATATTGCAACAAGATGCCCTGAAAGGAATGAAAAGGATGAAAGAAGAGAAATAAAGTACAAAGACAAAAGGGATGAAAAAGACTACATAAGGTACAATAAATATAAGGAAAAAGGTAAGAAATCTTGATATACTCCCAAAGAAGAAACTAATAGAGATTCTGATAAATCTGATGACCAGGTTATAGAATTTGTTTATGTTTCTATGAAAGATGATTCTAATGAAGATGAGAAAATTGCACTTATTTCACATGTGAGTAAATGTGATAGATGGATAATTGATAGTGGTTTCTCACATCATATGACTGGTGATAAAATTAAGTTTGAAACCTTAAATCAATGCAAAGGTGGTAGTGTTAAGTTTGGTAATGATGCACCATGTCTTGCGAAAGGAAAATGATCAATAAGATTGATTGATAAGATCAGATGTGACAATGCTTATTGGGTTGAAGTAATTAACTATAACTTGTTGAGTTTTGCATAGTTGAACACTTATTGATACCAATTTGAATTCCATCACAAAAATACTAAAATATTTGATTCTACTGGTGAACTAATTGGAAGTGGAGAACAGACAAGAGGTAATTTTTTCTATCTAGATCTATCTCATGATACATGTTTGTTTGCACAATCTGACGATGTATGGTTATGGCATAAAAGGTTGTGTCATGTGAACTTTGATAATTTGGTAAACATTTGTAAGATTAAAAGAGTAAGAGGGTTACCAAGATTGAAGAAACCTGATAATGTGATGTGTAAGCAATGTCAATTGGGAAAAATGACAAAGTCTAGTTTCAAGAGAAAAACCTATACTTCTGATGATATTTTGGAATTGGTTCATACTAATATTTGTGGACCTATTGGAGTGAAAAGCTACCGTGGTGATAAATATTTCATTATGTTTGTTGATGATTACTCTAGAATGATGATTGTGATGTTTATCAAATAAAAATATCATGTCTTTCAGTTGTTTAAGTGGTATTTGGCAAAGGTTCAAAAAGAGACAGGTAAAGAGCTTGAGATGTTTGAGATCTGACAGAGGGGGGGGGGGGAGTTTATATCTAATGAGTTAAACTTATTCTGCAATGATAGAGGAATAAAAAGATAGATGTCTTCTCCAAGGACTCCCCACATAATGGTATAGCTGAAATAAGGAATAGATCAATCATGGATTGTGCTAGAACACTGATCATAGAGAAAACTTTTGCACAAAAATGCTAGAGAGAAGTTGTAAGTACAGTAGTTTATACCTTGAACCAAGTACAAGTCAAGAAAGGTACATATATTACACCTTATGAGTTACGGTATGGTTATGCACCTAATGTAAAATACTTTAAATTCTTTGGAAGAAAATTTTATATATGAAGGACAATAGGAATGGAAAAATTGATGCTAAAATTGATGAAGGCATAATCCTAGGTTACTCCAATAAGAGCAAAGTGTATAAGTGTTTGAATTCTAACACTAAAAAATTGTGGAAAGTGCAAATCTTAGAATTGATGAATATGCAAAAAAGAATGAAGTTTAACGCAAGAAAGAACCTAAAGATTACATATATTTTTTATACATGAATGAAGAAGAGCCCAGCAATTTACCTGAACTAGAAAATGAAGCTGCCGAGCAACAGAATGATGTTGCCAAGAAATAGAAAGAATCTATCGAGTAATAACAAGAAGTTGTCAAGCATCAGGAGGAAACTGTCGAGCACTTAGAAGAGAAAGATGAGACAAAAGATGAATCTAAAATGAATCTTCAAGATGAATCTAAATAAAAACATCAAGAAGAAAGGAGACCAGAGCCTACATTAGAAAAATATGTGAGAATACATCATAAACCATATCAAATCATTGGAGCAAAAGATTCAAAAGTCATGACAAGAAGAAAGTTTTAAAATAAGATATGTTTATTATGTGAATTTGAGCCCAATATGTGAAATATTCTTTGGATAATGAAGATTTGATTCAAGCCATGAATGAAGAAATTGAGCAAACAGGAAAGAACAAAACATGGACACTAGTACCTAGACCAAAGGACAAGAATGTTATTAGAACCAAGTGGGTATTTAAAAATAAGTTGAATGAGCATGGTGAAGTCACAATAAACAAGGCTAGATTGGTATGAAAAGGATATGCACAAGAAGAAGGCATTGACTATGGTGCTACATTTTCCCTAGTTAATATATTGGAAGGAGTTAGAACTCTACTTGCATATACAGCTTACAAAGGATTCAAAGTGTATCAGATGGATGTTAAATCAACATTTCTGAATGGAATACTGGAAGAAGAAGTATAGATTGAACAAACTGAAGGATTTGTTTATTCAAGCAAGAAGAATATGGTTTTTAAGATACACAAAGCATTGTATGGATTAAAACAAGCCCCTAGAACATGGTATGAAAGATTACATAATTATTTGGTCAAAATTGGTTTTAGAAGGACAAATGACAACAGTAACCTATACTTAAAAACTAAAAAAGGTAAAGGGATATTGTTAGTTGAAATATTTTTTGATGATATCATATTTGGAGGTCAAAATTCTTCATGCCAAACATTTGTAAATGAAATGCAAATTGAATTTGAGATGTCTATGTTTAGAGAGATCAATTTTTTTGTTGGTTTGCAAGTTTATCGGATGAAGAAAGGTATCTACATTAATCAATCTAAATATATCAAGATATAGAAAACCTTTGGCATAGAAGACACAAGACCAGTAAGTAGACCCATGGTTACTAGACAAAAACTATCAAAGACTGATGATACAGTAGAAGTGAATCAAACCTTGTATAGGTCAATGATTATGAAGCTACAATATATTGTTCATAGCAGACAAGAGATTGCATTAGCAGTTGGGATTGTTGCAATATTTTTTGTAAATCCTAAAGATAATCATATGATGTCAGTGAAAAGGACACTAAGATATCTGAAAGGAACAGAGGATTATGGATTGTATTATAAGAAGAATGATAAGTTTGAACTGAAAGTTTATACTGATGCAGATTGGGAAGGCAATGTGGATGATAGAAAGATAACAAGTGGTGGTGTATCATTTTTAGGAAAGAGGTTATTATATTGGAAAATCAAGAAACATAATTGCATTTCTCAATCTATAGCAGAATTTGAATATGTAGCAACAACAATTAATTGTTCAAACATAGTGTGGATCAAGAAATTATTGAAAGGTATGACGGAAGAGATCACTGAGCCTATTTTTATTTTTTGTGATAACACAAGTGCTATCGATATATAAAAGAATCATGTGATGCACACTAGGATAAAGCATATTTCTATCAAGTAACATTACTTGAGAGAGCTAGCTCAAGACACAGAAGTGTGATTGGAATATGTGAATACAAAGGAGCGATTACCATATATATTTACTAAAGCTTTACCTAAGGATGCATATGAGTATATGAGAGGTAAATTAGCATTGATTCCCCTAAATGGGTCTAACTAAGATCAAAAGGAGTGATTGCATCAAATGTATTACCAGGAATATCTAAAAAATTGATGCAAGGAGGTCAAACTTTAGGAGTTTCCTAAAGTTGTAAAGAGTTAAGAAGAATACGTTGATCATTCATAAGCAAGATGACAGAGGGAGAATATAGTTCAGAAACCTGAGATAGAGACATCTACATGGTGAAGATGAATGACTTTGGCATTGTTGTCAAAGAGGGAGATAAGACTAAAAGGGAGATAAGCTAAGTTATAAAGAGAGAGATCTATCCAAGAGGGAGCTTATATCTGCATTGGAAGAGAATCAAAATGAAGGTAAGGACATTAATGAAAATTTGTTAATAGAACATACTTTTTGGATTGTATGGTAACTATGCATGTGGTTTTTCCATCAATGCCAAAGAGGGAGATTTTTGAAAGCTACAATTGAAAAAAAAATTATATTGTCATTGATGTCAAACCTTAACTGGTAAGACAATTGCTATCTAGTAAATTTCCATATCATTTGATTGATCAAGAAGATTTGAAAAGAGGAGATAAAAATAAGACCTAGTGAAATGGTTGAGTTATGAGAAACTCCAATGGGTACTTGATTAGTTTGCACATTGACAAGATAATGTGTTGTTTATCTTTAACACTAAGTGAGGCAAGGAAGACTAAAAGCTTAGTCTTGACCAAGAAAAAGAGCAGAAGATTAAGGAACTTAAGTATAAGCCAAGTGATGTGAGTTTTTACCATGTGCCATTATATGTTGAGTTATATAGTGGAAACTGAGCATCAGTATTTACCGATTTATCTAGTAATGATCAAGCAGAAGAATACAGTGATGACTGAGTGTCAGTATTTTATAGTTTATGAAAGAATTAAGATCTCAGCCGACACAGTTGAATTCTTGGGACATGTAAAGCATTTTGTAGATAATGGTAAATGATCTGGAAGATTTAATGAACATTTAATATATGATTAACCATTTCTATGTATGGATTCAAGAAGGAGTTTTGAGAAGTATCTAGAAAGTAGGAGAAAAAAATGTTGGAAGGATTCATTGGATCTGACCAAACCCTAAGATCTACAGTGATGATTAAGAAGAAAAAGATCAAGCTACCTAGTTAGAGAGGTATAAGATTAACCTAATTGCAGTTTATGGTAGGAGAGAGGTTGATTCAGTTGATTGGCTAATCTAAGAAGAAGGTTGAGAAGAGCAGTAGAGAACTTTGAAGTGGTGATTGCTTGATAGATTTCCAAGTAGATCAGAGAGATAGAGATGATAATGGAGGCAAGTCAGTGGATTATCATTTGAGATAAATTAGATTTGTATTTCCAATGTGTGTTATATGTTTTGGACCAAAATTGGTGTTACTTTCTAACCATTGTATCAGCTAAAATCCTTTAATCAAGGTTGACCTAACGGTCATTTTCTAAATCCTTTAATCAAGGTGACATTCTAATGGAATGATCTTAAGTCCCCTAACCAAGCCACTTCTAATAGGGTGATTAAATCCTTTAACAGGGTCACACCTAACAGTGTGTATTGTAACCTTAAACAGGGTTGGCTCCTCACATAGCTCACTTCAAAAGAGTGAAAGATTGGTAGCATGTTAATAGTGGTTTTTCCCAAATTGGGTTTCCATGTTAAATCCTAGTGTCATACTTGTGTGAATGTTATTTGATGTGTTTAGTGTTAAGATTTTTATATCCTACAAGTTAATTACTTTAGGATAGTGGACTACAATTTTATGTTACTAATCATATGCTAAAGAGACCAAGTGGATTGTTGAGTAGATCTAAGTTGGTTGAAGTGTTTAAAATTAAAATTGGTACGTATGGACCTAAGGATGATAGATTCACCCCCCTCTCAGTTATTATGAATCATTCTAACAATTGGTATCAGAGCTTGTGGTGCTTGTAAGGAAAATTTTAAAGGTACTTAAAGATAAAGATCAAGATGTACAAAAAGGAGGTACCAAGGCTAAACAAGGAGAACATCCCTGCATGGAAAATTTTGATGAAGCTACACCTAGCTGGAATTGGAAATGTAGAAAAATATTATGTGGAACATGATTACATATCAGTGCCTACAACTTTGACATCTCATCAGATGAAGGAAAAGCAAGAACACAATCAAGCAATGTTTGAGATTCCATTAGCCCTAAGTTATCTTGAATTTGAACACATAAAAGACTATACTACTGCAAAGTAAATGTGGGACACACTGACAGCTATCTATGGTGGAGACACAAATGTCCTAAGAGCCAAATATGAAATCTTGAGAGGTAAGTTTGATGAAATGAGAATTTTAGAAGGTGAGACTATTGTTTAATATTGTGGCCGAATTAAAGAGGTTGTGAATTCTATTAGAGGATCTAATGGAACTATTGATGATGATACTTTTATTAGCAAGGTATTGAGAACCCTACTTCATATTTATGTTATTAGAGTTTTTGTAATACAAGAATTGAGATGTACTCCTAGTAACAACTTAACTCTGGAAGGTCTGTTTGGTAGACTTACTACTTTTGAATTGTAAAATTTTGATAATTTCACCCCTCGCAATGTTGATTTTGCATTCAAATCACAAATAGTTCTTCATAAGTCTAAGAAAGGAAAAGAAAGATGTGTGAATAGTGACAGTGATAATTTTGATGATGATCTTGATGAGCTTGAGGCCCTAATGGCTAGAAGACTATAGAGAGGAAAAGGAAAATTCAAAGGTAAACTTCCTATAATCTATTTTTCATGTAACAAAGTTGATCATATTGCAGCAAGATGCCCTGACAGGAATGACAAGGATGAAAGAAGAGAAAATAGGTGCAAAGACAAAATTGATGACAGAGACTACAGAAGGTACAAGGACTAAGGGAAAAAGGTAATAAATCCTGCTAAATTGTTGAAGAAGAAGTTGATAGTGAATTTGATAAATTTGATGACCATGATATAAAAGTTGTTTATGTTGCTATGAAAGATGATTCTGATGAAGATGAAAAACTACATGTATTTCATATGTGAGTAAAGGTTATAGATGGATAATTAATAGTGGTTTCTTGCATCATATGACTCATGATAAAAGTAAGTTTGAAACCTTAAGTCATTACAAAGGTGGTAGTGTTAAGTTTGGTAATGATACACCATTTCTTGTGAAAGGAAAAGGATCAATAAGATTGACTTACAATATCATATATGACAATTCTTATTGGGTTCAATGACTTAACTATAACTTTTTGAGTTTTGCACAGTTGAACACTTCTGGATACTAAGTTGAATTCCATCACAAAAAGTTAAAAATTTGTGATGCTACTGGTGAACTAATTGGAAGTGGATATTACACAAGAGGTAATTTGTTCTATCTAGATCTATCTAATGAGACATGTTTTTTTGCACAATATGATGATGTATGGTTATGGCATAAAAGGTTGTGTCATGTGAACTTTGATAATTTGGTAAATATTAGTAAGATGAAAAGAGTAAGATGGTTACCAAGATTCAAGAAACTAGATAATGTGATTTGTAAGCAATGTCAATTGGTAAAAATGACAAAGTCTAGTTTCAAGAGAAAAACCTAGTCTTCTAATGATATTTTGCAATTGGTTCATACTGACCTTTGTGGACCTATTTAAGTGTAAAGCTACCATGGTGATAAATATTTCATTTTGTTTGTTGATGATTACTCTAGAATGATAATTGTGATGTTTCTAAAAGAAAAATCTTATGCCTTTCAGTTGTTTAAGTGGTATTTGGAAAAGGTTGAAAAAGAGATAGGTAAGAGCTCGAGATGTCTAAGATCTGACAGAGGAGGAGAGTTTATATCTAATGAGTTCAACTTATTCTACAATGATAGAGGAATCAAAAGATAGATGTATTCTCCAAGGACTCCCCCACATTATGGTATATTTGAAAGAAGGAATAGATCAATCATAGATTATGCTAGAACATTGATGATAGATAAAAATGTTGCAAAAAAATACTGGAGAGAAGTTGTAAGTACAGCAGTCTATACCTTGAACCGAGTACAAGTCAAGAAAGGTACATATGTTACACCTTATGAGTTATGGTATGGTATGCACCTAATGTAAAATACTTTAAATTTTTTGGAAACAAATATTATATATTGAAGGACAATAGGAATGGAAAACTTGATGCTAAAAGTGATGAAGGCATATTCCTAGGTTATTCTACTAAGAGAAAAGTGTATAAGTGTTTTAATTCTAACAATAACAAAATTGTGGAAAGTGCAAATGTTAGAATTGATGAATATGCAGAAAAGAATGAAGTTGAATGCAAGTAAGAACCTAAAGATTATAGATCTTTTGTATACATGAATGAAGAAGAGCCCGATAATTTACTTGAGCCAGAAAATGAAGCTATCAAGCAACAGAATGATGTTGTCGAGCGACAACAAGAATCTGTCGAGTGATAGCAAGAAGTTGCCGAGCATCATGAGGCAACTGTCGAGCAATTAGAAGCGAAAGCAGAGACACAAGATGAACCTGAAGTGAATTTGCAAGATGAATCTATAGAACAACATCAAGAAGAAAGGAGACCAAAGCCTACATTAGCAAAGTATGTGAGAACACATCATAAACTAAATCAAATAATTGCAGGAAAAGATTCACAAGTCATGAAAAGAAGCAAGTTGAAAAATCAAACATGTTTATTATGTAAATTTGAGCCCAAATCAGTGAAAGATGCTTTGGATAAAGAAGATTGGATTCAAACCATGAATGAAGAAAATGAGAAAATAGAGAAGAAAAAAACCTGGACACTAGTACCTAGACCAAAGGACAAGAAGGTTATTGGAACCAAGTGGGTATTTAGAAATAAGTTGAATGAGCATGGTGAAGTCACAAGAAAAAAGGCTAGATTGGTATGAAAAGGATCTGCACAAGAAGAAGGCATTGACTATGGTGAGACATTTTCCCCAATAGCTAGATTGGAAGGATTTAGAACTCTACTTGCATCTATGGCTTACAAAGGATTCAAAGTGTATTAGATGGATGTTAAATCAACATTTTTTAATGGAATACTGGAAGAAGAAGTATACATTGAACAGTTTGAAGAATTTGTTGATTAAAGTAAGAAGAATATGGTTTTAAGCTACACAAAGCACTATATGGATTAAAACAATCCCCTAGAGAATGGTATCAAAGATCACATAATTATTTGGTCAAAATTGGTTTTACAACGAAAAATGACAACAATAACCTGTACTTAAAATTTGAAAGAGGTAAATGGATATTGCTAGCTGAAATATTTGTTAATGATATCATATTTGGAGGTCAATATTTTTTATGCCAAACATTTGCAAATGAAATGCAAACTAAATTTGAGATGTCTATATTTGGAGAGGTCAAATTTTTTGTTGGTTTGCAAGTTTATCAGATGAAGAAAGGTATCTACATTACTCAATCTAAATATATCCAGGGGATACTAAAAACCTTTGGCATGGAAGACTCAAGACCAGTGAGTACACCCATGGTTACTAGACAGAAACTATCAAGGGTTGATGATACAGCAGAAGTGAATCAAACCTTGTATAGGTCAATGATTGGGAAGATACAATATGTTATTCACTGTAGGCCAGATATTGCATTAGCAGTTGGGATTGTTACAATATTTTCTATAAATCCTAAAGATAATCACATGATGGTAGTGAAAAGGATGCTTAGATATCTGAAAGGTATAGAGGATTATGGATTGTATTATAAGAAGAATGATAAGTTTGAACTGAAAGTTTATACTGATGCAGATTGGGAAGGAAATGTGGATGAAAAAAAGAGTACAAGTGGTGGTGCATTCTTTCTAGGAAAGAGGTTAGTCTCTTGGAAAAGAAAGAAACAAAATTGCATTTCTCATTCTACAGTAGAAGCTAAATATTTAGAAATGGTAGTTAATTGTTCAAACATAGTGTGGATCAAGAAATTGTTGAAAGGTATGAAGGAAGAGATCATTGAGCCAGTTGTTATTTTCTCTGATAACACAAGTTCTATCAATATATCAAAGAATCATGTGATGCACATTAAGACCAAGCATATTGCTATCAAGTATCATTACTTGAGAGAGCTAGTTTGAGATAAAGAAGTGAGGTTGGAATATGTGAATACAAAGTAGAATTTAGAAGATATATTTACTAAATCTTTACCTAAGGATGCACATGAGTATATCAGAGGTAAATTAGGGGTGGTTCCCCTAACTGAGGCTAACTAAGATCAAATGGAGTGATTGCATCAAATGTATTACCCAGAATATATGACAAATTGATGCAAGGAGGTCACACTTTAGGAGTTTCCTAAAGCTATGAAGAGTTAAGCACAAGATGTTGATCAATCATAAGCAAGATGACAGAGGGAGCATATAGTTCAGAAACCTGACATAGAGATATCTACATGGTGAAGATGAATGACTTTGGCATTTTTTTCAAAGAGGGAGATAAGACTAAGAGGGAGATAACCTAAGTTATATAGAGAGATCTATCCAATAGGGAGATGATATTTTCATTGGAAGAGAAACAGAATGAAGCTAAGGAAATTAATGAAAATATATTAATAGAACATAATTTTTGTATTGTATGGTAACTATGCATGTGGTGTTGCCATCAATGCTAAAGAGGGAGATTGTTGGAAGCTACAATTGAAACAATTGTTATATTGTTATTAATGTGAAACCTTAACTGGTAAGAAAGTTGCTATCTAGTAAAGTGCCATATCATTTGATTGATGAAGAATATTTGAAAAGAGGAGATAAGAAGAAGATCTAGTGAAATGGTTGAGTTATGAGAAACTCCAATGGGTACTTGATTAGTTGGCACATTGACAAGATAATTTGTTTTTTATCTTTAACACTAAGTGAGGAAAGGAAAACTAAAATCTTAGTCTTGACCGAGAAAAAGAGAAGAAGATTAAGGAACTTAATTTTAAGCCAAGTGATGCAACTATTGATCGAGTGCTAGTACATGTTGATTTATATAGTGTCAACCAAGCATCAATATTTACCAAGGTATCTAGTGACGACCAAACAGAAGAACACATTGATGATTGAGCATCAGTATTTTATAGTTTATGAAAGAATTAAAATCTCAGCTAACACAGTTGAATTCTTGGGATATGTAAAGTGTGTTGTAGATAAGAATGAATGACCTGGAGAATTTAGTGAGCATTTAATATATGATTAACCATTTCTATGTATGGATTCAAGAAGGAGTTTTGAGAAGTATCTAGAAAGTAGGAGAACAAAATGTTGGAAGGATTCATTGGATTTGACCAAAACCTAAGATCTACAATGACAATTAAGTGGAAAAAGATCAAGCTACCTAGTTAGAGAGGTATAAGATTAACCTAATTTTAGGTTATGGTAGGAGAGAGGTTGAATTAGTTGATTGGCTAATCTAAGCAGAAGACTAAGAAGAGCAGTAAAGAACTATGAAGTGGTGATTTATTGATGGATTTCCAAGAAGATCAAAGAGATAGAGATGATAATAGAGGCCAGTCATTGGATTAGCATTTGAGCTAAATTGGATCTATATTTTCAAAGTGGGTTGTATGTTTCAGATCAAAATTGTTGTTACTTTCTAACCATTGAATCAGTTAAAATCCTTTAATCAAGGTTGACCTAACAGTCATTTTTTTAAATCCTGTATTAAAGGTGGCATTCTAATGGAATGATCTTAAGTCCTCTAACCAGACCACTTCTAACAAGGTGATTAAATCCTTTAACAGGGTCACACCTAACAGTGTGTATTGTAACCTTTAACAAGGTTGGCTCCTCACAGAGCTCACTTTAGAAGAGTGAAATATTAGTAGCATGTTACTGGTTTTTTTTTCCAAATTGGGTTTCCACATTAAATCCTAGTGTTTTACTTATCTGAATGTTATTTGATGTGTTTACTATTAAGATTTTTATATTCTGCAAGTTGATTACTTTAGGACAGTGGACTACAAGTTTATGTTATTAATCATATGCTATAGAGACTGAGTGGATTGTCGAGTAGATCTAAGTTGGTTGAAGTTTTTAAAAGCTCAATTGGTACATCTGGACCTAAGGATAACTAAATCATTCTAACAAAAGGTATTGAATACTTTGGTCTCCTATACAAGAAAGGAGGATATTTTGAGTTGATAGTGTATACTGATGTTGGTTGGGTGGGAAACAATGATGATAGAAAAAGTACAAGTGGAGGAGGTTTATTTTTTGGAGAGAAGAATGGTTACATGGCTAAGTTAGATATGTTAGAGTATACCATCATCAATCGACAATGTTGCCATCAATGCCAAAGAGGGATATTTTTACTCAACTGATGGTGATGATGATGAAGATCAAGACTAGAGATATACGTGATTATAGATGGATTAGATCATTTGTTATTTTGTCACTGATGTTAAGAAAAATATGTTTGGTTCATATTAAGCTTCCATATCTTTCGGAGTTGATTTAAGTAGGTAGTTAATAAAGATTAGACAATGATAAGGTACTATTGAGATAATTGTTTTCTACTTTATCAAGTTGGTAAAGAACATTGGTCAAGTCGGTAAGATAAATTGTTAGAATAATTGAGAGGGTGGGTGAATCAGTGGCCTTAACAATAATTCCAAAAGATCCAACCAAAAACTTATCTCTCAAATATAATACCTTCAGTTATCTTACAGTCCCAATTTCATCAAGATGTATGCCATAAATAATCTTAAAAAAAATAAAATGCTCGATAAGATATAGTGTTTATCTTTTTTAGACTTTACCAAGTAGCAGCAAATAAACTTAGTGTTAACCAGCCAATCCAGTTCCAATAATGTGTAAAAAAAATTATCAATGAAATGAAACATACACACATTTGACACATATATTTTAACATGGAAACCTAATATGGGAAAAACCACCTTGGATCGGTAACACAAAATATTTTCACTCTTCTTAAGTGAGCTCGGTGAAGATCCAACCCTGTTAAAGGTTACAATACACACTATTAAGTGTGACCTTGTTAGAGGATTTAAAACTAACAGTTTGTCTTTTGACCTAGCACTCACTGTGTTGTCAAAAAGAAAACCTTTTGATACTCTTGAGTATCTCAATACAATTAGGACTGTTAAATCCCACTCAGTTAAGAGATTTTCTAAATCAATGGTTAAAATTGAATGCAGTAAATGATCTGTTCAAAATACAACTTTGATATGAAAATATTCAGATCTATTGTTAGTCCAATAATACCTCTCTAATCAATATATACTTCAGTTCCTTTTCTTTATTTCTTTGTTCTACTTGGTGAATGCTCTTTCCTCTATTTCTCGGTGTCTGCATAATTCCTTGCCTTTGTTCTTCAACCTGTATGATCAGATCTACATGAAGAGTTCTATCTTCACACAAAATATACTCAGCATTCCTCTTCTTGATAATGAATTCCTTTCCTCTTTATATAGACACAATTAGCTTCTCAATCTCCTTGTTTTTGTTGTAGATCTCTTCTTGATCCATAAAAATTGTCGTGATTTTATTTATCCCATAAAGATCTCCTTTAGTTTTATTTTGTAAATCTCTCCTTGATAACTATGAATAAAACATGCTTTTAATCTCCTTCTTTGATTTAGCTTAACTAATCATTGATAATAAAAAAATCAATCAATCAATCCCTAAATTGTAGTTCTGCCAGCTAAGCAATATTGTCATTCTTTAATTGCAATTATGCTCGGTCATCAATTTCAGTTATGCTTGGTCATTAACTCCACTTATGCTTGGTCATTAACACTTGCTCGGTAACACCTGCTCGGTTATTGTTGTGCTCGGTATACACTGTGAACTACTCGGTGTTCACTTTCACTCAGTGTAAACAGACCTTTCATGTTTTACTGACCACATAAAATTTGTCTCTTCAGATCTTCAAGGTTATGATAATATGTGTACAAACAGTCAAACCATATTAAGTTGACATCAATGACAATACAATACATTAATTGATTTAATGTCTTGCATTCACTTTTGCAACTCGGTGATCATCAACGTATCATCTTCAAACATTCAATCAATTATAGTTTATCATAAACAAGTCATGTTTCTGAGTAGAAGAATTTTTTCTGTAAACGGTTGTGTTAGTTGGTCAAGACACCAAGTGATTCAAGGCATCGAGTAGTGCATTTTAGTTACCAAGCCAATAATAACTCATTTAATGAAAAGCTACTATGGTCTGGGAGATTCCAAGAGTAAAGAAAAGTTAGTTTGAAAGATATACGTTCAAGAAAATTCAGAGTGAATATCTATGGTATATATTAAGCGGAAAAATTGATGGTTTTACTTCTGAGAAAAGTGCAAGTTCCAAGAAGATGTTGAAGCGGTTACCGATTTTCAAATTCATTGAATAAAGTTCAAAAAGTTGAACTAAGGACTGAAAGTGATTAAAGGAAAACCTAACCAAGGAGATTAAGAGGCAAAAATAGAGTCTATTTAAAGGATGAATTTGAAGAACAAAAGGGTTAGCAAGTTGAAGTGTTGAATTGCTACCGAATGAAGCAGTGAAGAGCGAAGAAGTGTAAATCTGAGTCTAGAGTAGAGATTGATGAAGTGTTGATGCTATTAGACAAAAAGTGCATAATGGATTTGATCAAGCAAGAGGTAGTTACAATTTAACATATCAATTATATATTTTTTCTTATTTACATTTGTAACAGAGAAATCTCTTAACCGAGTGGACTTAACAGTCTTTTTGTAAAATCATTGAGAAAGGTGACATTATAACAGAGTGATTAAATCCCTTTAACTAGGCCACACCTAACAAGGTGAAGATCCTAATAGATCTAAGGTAAATCCCCTAATAGGTTCACATTTAGCAATGTGCATTGTAATCTTTAACAGGATTGGCTTTTAACCGAGTGTACTTCTGAAGAGCATTTTCATTTGTGGGTGACAATTCCCACAAATATTTTTCTAAAATTGGGTTTCCTCATTAAATATAGTGTTATGTGTTTTGAATGATTCATGTGCATGATATTTACTATTTATGCAAATTGTTCTTTTTTATAGTGAATTTATTTGGTGATTCGATTGTTGTTGTATTTTGTTTTACCGAGTTGAATCAGGAGTTAAGTTTTGAATTTTGTATTGTCATAGTTTTCTGATTTACCCCCCTCTTGGTAATCCAACAATTCTATACTTGACCACCTTGAAGAGATTTTGAATAAATTTTATGTTCAATTTGAATCCTTGGAGAAGATTGCAGAAGATAAAGTATAGAAGGAATTTTCTATGAAGAGATTTAAACATTTGTGCTCACTAATTGTGAAGGATAGATCCACTTTAGATGTTAGAATTATTCAAATAAAAAGGAGTATTGAGGAAGGAAGAAGAATTCTTAAATTGTGTATTGATCCATTTTCAAAATTTGAAGACCTTGTCATGTCTATTGAGGACATCCATAATATACATGTTGATAGAGAAAAGTCATTTGATTCATCAAAGGGATTTGCTTCTGATTATATGGCTGAAGTTGTCAAGCTGAATGATAAGATTAATGTCTTGGAGGTTGAGAAAAGAAGAGTACTTGGACATTTCATTGAATTGAAGAACCTCATTGTTCCCAAGTTGGATACCTTATAGAGGAATCTTGGAGAGGCAAAAATTTTGAGTAGATTGTTAATGTTGGTAGTTTTCGTTAGATGATTCTATCCGATGATGTCAAATTCTTAATTATCCTATTAGCCTTAAGTATTTGATATATATTCTTCATTAGATAATTATATGGTTATAATTATATTATTATATTATTACATCATAGTATAATATTATATATGTGATGATATCATCATTTTCAGAATACTCAAAGTATCATTACAATCTTTGTAATAGTTATCATTATTGATAACTATGATAGTCATTATTGGCAACTATCATAGTTATCATTAATGATGACTAATGCTACTTAAACTTAATATTCATAGTTTATATTGTTATCAAATTTAATGTTTGATAAATTTTATACCAATATCAACTTGATATTAAAATGATATTGCTGAAGTTAATTATGGTATCGAATATTTATGGTGATAAATGTATAACAATCATAGGTTATACTATTATCAACTTTAATGATTAATAAATTTGATAATAATAGAAAACTAATAATGTTAATTTTTTGATATTGATCAAATTAAAATGATCCTATTGATGTCGATTATGGTATCGAAAAATTCTCATTGATAATGCAAGTCGATTATGATATCGACAATTCTCAATAAAGATGAATGCATTAAAGTTGATTATATCAATCATCCTCATCAGCAATATTGTAAGTATTACATGCGATTAATAGTGATTATTCCAAACAATGATGGTATTAATCTTTGTACCAATTATGGTATCGGTAACCATGAGTGTCGATAACGATGTAGATAAAGTCAATAACAAATTTGGTTTGTAGGGATTTTTTTAGTGGCGATTATTCGCCAATTGGCGAATATGTCCCGATCGGGCTATAGAAATTGGCAAAAAAAAACACCGTATACTAGTTGATCGGTTCGCCAAGATTTTATAAAATAGTCATATTGTGGTCGGAATGTTTGCCACTATGATTACGCAATTTTAGTTTGGTACTCGGGTTCTTCGCCCATATTTCTCTTTAATGTTTACTCTTATTTGCCACAGAATTAATTGAGTGTCTCTTTTGAAGATCATCATTCGCCAAATTCCCATTTTCCTATGTGAAATTTTTATTTGTCCTAGGACCCAATTTGCCATGCATCACACACAATGGGGTCCCAAATTCCCACCCTATTCGCCCACTCAATTGCTTGAAATTACGCGGGGTTTGCCAAATATTAGTTCTTATCATATGTACCGATTTGCCAAAATGAAAATGGTTTATCTTTAGTTGTCTATTTAAGATATATGAGGTTCATTATTGAAACATGCTGGAAAGAAGGAGCCTTCTTCATAGTATTGCGATCAGTAGAGTGAGTCCATAGTATTTTATTGCAACCTTAATTTGATGGAGATGTCACAGTCAAATTTAAATAGGAAGAGGAGTAGGACTAATGAAGGTGGAGATGTCCAAGAGAGGCCAACAAAATGTAGAAAAATATCTTCATCCTTTGGCGGGGGTAGACGCAAAAGTGTTGGTCAAAGTAAGGAAGGTACATCATCAGAGGAACCTGTACAATCTCAACCTACACAGGAGTCCATTCAACAAATTGGGGAGCCTAATAAATCTGGTGACAGAGTTGCAGAACCTGATATCT
>MU225281.1:798635-866583 GCA_018584345.1 Thuja plicata | reverse complement strand
ACCAAATATCCATTGATTGACGCATAATTCGCCAACACTATTAAATTTTTTTCACCCAAATGACATGTGATTCGCCACAATTTTATAAATTTTGGGAGGGGGGGGTTCCTTAAAGTTATCCCTGTTGGTTTGTATTTTGGTTAAATGAAAGGTCTCACGAAGAGGTATGTCTCTCTGTGAGACCTCATGAATATATATTTATATGATATCAATTTCAATATATGAGTAATTATATGAGAAGTACAATTAGTTCCATTTACATATTAGTGAATATCCAGTAGCAATAATATATATATAGGAGATCAATATTATTAAGATAATATTCTAAGTGAGAAGTTATCTATAAGATCAACTTTGATTAGATAACATTCTAGAGAGCATTTATCTATCATATATATATCAAAATTTTAAAAGATTACATTCTTAAATCTGATCAAATAATAACATGGTATCAGAGCTAGTCTAAGGAATATATGATTAGATTTGAATCAAAAGATAACCTAGCTCTCATTTATAATATTTTTATACTAAGATTAAAATGACAAACGGAGTTAGATTTGAAGGTCGTCTTGAAGGAGCCTCAAATTTTGTTTCATGGAAGTTTGGAATTATGCTCACTCTTAGAGAACATGAATTGGACACATTTGTAGAAAATGAAAAATATATGTCTAAAGATGAAGGAGATAAAAGCCAATGGATAAAGAATAACAATAAAGCCATGAAACTATTGATAGATGTTGTTAAAGACCATATAGTTATAATTTTCTTCAAATTGGACACTAAATAAAAAATGTTCTCAACATTAGAAAATATGTATTAGGTTAATAACACTAGAAAGGCATTATCACTTAAGAAAAACCTCCATCATATAAACATGAATAAAGGAGAAACCATTTCATCACATTTTAAGAGGATTACGGAACTAAGGGGACAACTTCCCACCATTGGGAAACTAATTGATAGAAAGGATCTATCCATGTTGGCCTTGAATGGACTACCATCTTCATAGGAATAATTCATTCAAGGAATTAGTGCTTCTCCAAAAATCCCTAAATTTGATCGATTAAAGATTGACTGCATTCAAGAGGAATCCATACTAACCACCAAGAGTATTGTTCAAATATCCATAAATGAAGAAATTCAGGTGCTAAATACAAATTCCCATAAGAAATGAAAAAGGGGGAACTTCAAGAGGAAGAATGACAATGAAACTAAAGACAAAAGATCATTTAACAAAAGGAAAGATGTATCCAAGGTACAATGCTTCAGATGTGACTAGTTTGGACACTATACCTTGAAGTGCCCAAAAAGAAAAAAACCTCAAGCCTCTATGACTGAAGCTGGTAAGGTAAAGCTATAAAGCAATACCGAGAAACTCCTATTTTTAAAAAAAATGTATCTCTACGTTAAGTAGAGGATATTACCTTTGTAAATAATTTCTCTAGGAAATCTTAGATATAATTTAGTCAGAAGAATTTCCTAAGAATCTCAAGAATAGAAATAAAGATTCTTAGTACAAAATAAACTCTCTGAACAAAGAGGGAGTTCATAAAATAATAATTAAAAAAATGGGGGCGGAGAAAGAAGGGTAAAGAGGTCATCTAATGGTCCATAGGATATATATATACCTAAACAAAAGCATAATGAACTATGAAAGATGTTACTTCAGGAAAAATCCAAAAGCATTCATGAGTCAGAAAATCTTAAAATGGAAGGGGTTCATGTCTCTCATATTCAGAAGGAGAAACTTGAAGAAGAATGTCAGATTGAATATATAAATATTGAAGATGAACCTAAAGACTCTAATAAAAGGAGGTCACTTTGAGCTGGAAAGATGATTCAAGGAACAGAGAAAGATGTTGCACCATAAGGAATCATCTAAGAAAGTGAGAGACCACTCAAGTACTCTAGTTATGTTTCCTTAATGAGTGAGATTATTAACTCAGAACCTTCCAGTGCTAAAGAAGCTACCAAATGTCAAGGTTAGAAAGATTCTATGACAAGAGAGTATTAGTTCATTGTTAAGAATGATGTATGGGATATTGCGCTCAGACCAAAAGACAAGTCAGTAGTATCTTCAAAATGTTTTTTTTTTAATTAAACATGTTGCAGACGACAACATTGAAAATTATAAAGCTTGATTTGTGGCCAAAGGATTCTCCCAAAAGGAAGGTATCAATTAAAAATAAATATTTTCCCCTATTTCTAGATATACTTCTATTAGAGATATTATTGTCATTGTTGCATCCAAAGGATTCACCAAATGGATGCAAACACTGCCTTTCTAAATGGCATAATAGAAGAAGTATACCAGGAAGAACTTGAAGGGTTCGTTATACATAACAAAAAATTCACATGTGTGCAAATTGAAGAGGGTATTGTATGGAATTAATTAGGCTCCCTAGGCCTGGTATGAAAGGATACACAAATACCCTCTAGGCTTAAATCTCTCCAAGAATGATGCAGATTCAAATTTATACTACAAGGAAATCATTGGTGAGATTTTGATCCTTGTCCTTTATGTTGATGATTTATTAATCACAAGGGAAGATCACCTAATTACCAAATGTAAGGAAGATCTTGCATCATAATTTGACATAAAAGATTTAGAAACTTTACATTATTTAGAAGTACGGCAAAAAGATGATGACATTATTCTAAATCATAGAAAGTACACTATAGATCTTCTAAAGGGGTTTGGAATGATGGAGTGAAAGCCCATGTCAAAACCCATGGAAACTAATTTTCACAAGTCGAAGGCAGCTATAGCAGACTCAAGAAATGCAAATCCCCATTATACAAGAAGATAACTGGATAACAAATGTATTTGGTTAACACAAGACCAGGCATTTTTTAATTTACATGTGAACCAAAGAAGATACCTCTAGTTGTAGTAGAACATATTCTAATGTACCTTCAAGGAGCAATTAGGTTTGGTCTCAAATACACCAATAAAGATCTAAATCTTCATGGATACACTGATTCAGATTGGGTTGGTTGTATGATAGAAAAATGAGCACATCAAGGTGTTGCTTCAGTTTAGGATCAGATATGATCTCCTGGATTATTTGAAAACAATCCTTAGTTGCATAGATCTCTACCAAATCCAAGTATATTGCAGCATCTATGGGGAAAAAAAGAATCAGTATGGCTATGTAAACTTCTAGTGGTATTGTTTAGTAAACCTATGGAACCTACTATCTTACATTGTGACAACCAGAGTTGCATAAAACGCTCAATGAATTTGGTATTCCATGACAAATAAAAACACATTGAGATTCCTTATCATTATGTTAGAGATATGGTAGAAAGGAATATGATTCAATTGGAATATGTAAGTACAGATGAATAGACTGCATACATTCTCACCAAACCACTAGCTAAAACAAAATTTGCACACTTTTGGGATAAACTTGGTATGGTTGAAATGTAACTTAATTTTGAGATTAAGTTTAATTCATTTGTACTTGTAATCAAATATTTTTAATGTGTAAACTCTTTTTTTCATGTGTGTTTTCATGAATTTATGGGCCCTATGACCATCATTGAAAAGTGACAAATTTTTAATGACGAAACATTTGTATTTTGAGTAGTATTGTAAAGTGATAACTTTTCAATGAGTAACTCTATCATCATGATGGATATCATGAGAATTGATATCCATGGACATGTCATGATGACCTATATCTCATTAGAAATTATGGTATATATCATGTCTCATGATATCTATGCATAAGCCATAATATTTGAATTTATCATGGTGGATATTATATGGTTAATATTCGTGGATATGACATGATTTGATATCTCTATGATAGGCGTCATGTGGGATGATGCCAGTGCACATATCATAAAGATACATATTTGAGAGTATTAGTGAATAAGAATATTTTTGGATATGCTACCTCTCCTAAATAAGCTGATATTTTTATAGATCTATTGAAGAATATAATTAATCTTCCCTAGATAAGAGGGAGTGTTAATGTTGGTAGATTTTGTTAGATGATTCTAACCGATGATGTCAAATTCTTAATTAGCGTATTGGAATTAATTATTTGGTATCTATTCTTCATTAACTAATTATATGGTTATACATACAATATTATATTATTAAAATCATAGTATAATATTATATGTGTCATGATATCATCATTTTTAGAATACTCTAAGCATCATTATAATCAATGTAATAGTTGTCATTATTGAAAACTATGATCTTCATTATTGGAAACTATCATAGTTATCATTAATGATGACTAATTCTACTTAAGTAATATTCATGGTTGATATTATTATCAAATTTAATGTTTGATAAAGTTGATATTAATATCGACTTGATATTAAAAAATGATATTGCATAAATTGATTATTGTATCGACTATTTATGATGATATATGTATAACAATCATAGTTGATATTGTTATCAAATTCAATGATTAATAAATTTGATAACAATATCAAACTGATATTGTTAATGTTTTATATTGATCAAATTACAAATGATACTATTGGATTTGATTATAGTATCAAAAAAATCTCATTGATAATGCAAGTCAATTATGGTATTGACTATTCTCAATAATGATGAATGCATTGAAGTCGATTATATCGACCATCCTCATCGACGATATTATAAGTATTACCTATGATTAGTAGTGACTGTTCCAAATAGCGATTCCAAATAGCGATGGTATTAGTCTTTGTACTGATTATGGTATCAGTAACCATGAGTATCGATAACAATGTAAACAAAGTTGATAAAAAATTTGGTTTGTATTTTGGTTAATTGAAAGATCTCACAAAGAGACATAACTCTTCATAAGACATAGTCTCACAAAGAGGTATGTCTCTTTGTGAGACCTCATGAATATATATTTATATGATATCAATTTCAATGTATAAATAATTCAATGAGAAGTACAATCAATTATGTCTACATATCAGTGAATATTCAGTAGCAATAATATATATATAGTATATTAATATATATATATATATATAGGAGATCAATATTATTAATATAATATTATAAGTGAGAAGTTATCTATAAGATCAAATTTGATTAGATAACATTCTAGATAGAATTTATCTATCATATAATGATCAAAATTTTAAAAGATTACATTCTTAAATCTGATCAAACAATAACATAGATCTGTATACCCACCTGATCTTATTCATGTTGAGGGAATAAGTTATGTATTGTGTGGGAAGATTCAGATCTTGGACTTCTTGAGAAATACTTGGAATGTAGATCTTTTCACTTTAAAGGACAATTTTATAGACATTTTCAAAATTATGTGAGTATGCGGACAGTATAGGATTTTGGTAGAGAATTTTGTATTTTTGACCGCCTTTTCCGTTGATGTCAAAGGGGGAGAAGAGTTTTGTGAAAAAAGAATACTTATCTTAGGGGGAGTTCTATTTTTGAAGAATTTTTTGGGACTTGGCATTTTGGGATGGACACTTAGCCGTTATTCACTAAGTCTTGCCATCAATGCCAAAGGGGGAGAATATTATTGATAAGAATCAATTGATAATGCATGGTACGTTGTCATTGATGGAAACTATATAATTTACTCTTGGTTACTTGTAATATACTTTGCCTACTAAAATTTATGGTGATGAAAACAACAAAGTATGGAGAATAGTTAAGGATACATGTTCAGAGATCGAGACAGTATAGACAAAGGTCAAAGTATCATATGTTGCAAAGATAGAGACTAAAAGAAGACAGCATGATATATCTAATCCTATGATCAAAGGTTTTTATGATATTGATTGATGAAGATAGGATTGACTAACTATCATATTGAAAGATAATTATCTTATGCATGTTAGATTGGTTAGGGATCCTATCGGATCAATGATCTAATTGGTTGGATGGCAGATCTAGTTTGGGTCAACTTCCTACAAGGTAGCTTTTGATTGGTACAGCTTAGCATTAAGTTTTGGTTCGTATTTTTCTCAAGGAGGTACACGTTTCATATTCTCATATTAGAGTTGACTAAGTTAATGTTATGGGCCTATGATAAATTATATAAGATCAAGTTTTTGATGTGAAAATAGAAGGATATTGATGTGATGATATGAAAGAAATATTGATTAAAAGATTAACAATTTATGGTATATTTGGAGCCTCGTTGGAATTGTATTGGAATTATTGGTGCTACCAGTTATTTTAGTTTTGGGACTATAATTCCTTTCTATATTGTTATTTGTATTTGATCAGTGAACCCGACTGAGGGTCAGATCAATGTTTTGTAATTGAGCAGTGTGCTCTAGGCTGTAAGCCTGAATGCATGTGCAATCCCCTCATATGTACTTATACCTTTAACAAGGTACTTATTACCTACATTAATGATATATTTGTGGGTATCATCCCCACTAGGGTTTTTCCCTTAACCGTATTTTCCTTGATAACAAATCATGGTGTTCTGATATGGTTACTATTTATCTTGTTTTGTTTACTTTTGGTTACTTATGGAATTAAGTTGTGACTTTGATTTATTAAGTTTAAAGATACTACACCAATTCACACACCCCTCTTGGTGCTTCCTAATCCTAACAGCTATTATGGTTGTTGCGGATAATTTTTCCAAGGTGGCTCACTTTTCACCCATGAGAGATTCTTATATGTTTCTTCGCTAACAAGTGTGTTCATGGGGGATATATTTTGGTTTTATGGGATACCTTGTAGGATCATTAAGGATAGAGATCTACTATTTACTTATGCATTATGGACATCTCTCCAGCATACTTTGTCCACATAGCTCAATTTCAGTTCAGCATATCACCCCAAGACCAATGGTCAACCAAAGTGGGTGAATCAGGTTCTTGAGGACATGCTTTGCATATATGTGATGGATCATCAGTCAAGGTGGGAGGATTATTTGTACTTGGTTGGATTTTCCTATAATAATGGGTAACATAGTTTTCTTAGCATGTCTCCTTTTTAGGTCTTGTATGGTTGAGCATGTCATACACCTTTGAGCTTGGATCATTTGGAGGATCATGTAGTTTTAGGTCCCTAGATGCTCCAAGATATGGAGCAATGAGTGGTTCATATTAGAGAGAATTTGGTTACTTCTCAATATTGGAAAAATAAGTATGCCAATTCCCATAGGTTACATCATCACTTATCAGTGGGTGACCATGTGTTTTTTCAAGTTCAGTCGTCGAAGAGCCCCATCAATTATGGGAAAGGCTCTATGTTAGCATCACATTTTTTTGGACCGTTCGATATTCTTGGGAGGATTGGTCCTATTTTATATCACTTGGTGTTTCCTCCTAGTCTATTGTGAATCTATGATGTTTTTATATTATTGTGTTGAGGCAGTATATTCCTGATGTGACCTATCTTCTTGAATGGGGTGCTTTATAGGTAGAGGGCAAGAAATTTTCTTTAGATCCCATCTGTACACTTCATCATTGGAGGATAACCCTCAGGGGTTGATACATAGAGTGGTTAATGATCCAATGAGACCCTAGTGATAATACTTCTATCACTTGGGAGGATGCTCCACAGTTGAGAGATTTGTACCTATCATTTTGCAAGCTTCTAGGACAAAGCCTATGCCTCGAGGGGGAGGATACAGTTCCTCCCATGGTTGTATTTTGTTCCATATTATTTTGATCTAAGATGTACTTTGTTTTCTTATGTGGCTATCTGTATGAAAAAATAAATTAATCTGGTTACCAATATCATGGTTGATTTAGGTGGTTAGATTATGTTGTTATTTACTGTTTTGATCATATATGCATGATGATGTTGTTTTGATGTGACATGGTGCCTTATGGTGATATGTAGTGTATTTTTCATTTGATAACATTGGATTAATATATTGTGATGATTATATATGATTCCTTTCTATATGGTAACTTTTATGCTATTGGGTATTTTATTTTTTGTCCTTCATTGATTTATGTGTATTGTCGTAAATCATTATTTTAATGCTTATGTTTAGATGAAATTTTTAATTTAAATGAAATATTTATTGAGGAATAGAATATGGAACCACCAATGTCTTGACACTCTAATACATATGAATGATCACGTCACTAGAGCGTCAGTGTTCTATTAGACACATTTTATTACTATTATTATATGTGCTTCTGCTATTTGAATTGTGAGAAGTTGCACTTGATGTTTGCATTTTTTAGTGAACAAGTACCAGACATCATTTTGCCTGAATTGCATATTTTGAGTGTCATTATCACCAACAGTGGCACAGGTGATAGTTCCACCTTCCATTCATGATTGAGCCAATATCATCCATGTATGGACAATGTATCTGTAGTTGATTAATTATACCTCTGGTTCATTTGGATAAATCCAGACTTCATATGCATTTTCTGATAGACCTATGGATGTCTCAGTATATTTAGCATTCCTGTAGTTGTCACAGTTGAGTTAGGATTATATTTTGATTTTAATTGTTTGGGGATTTGATTTTATTTTCCGGCTAATTTTCATAGTTGAATTCCATTTATTGAAATTGATTTATTTATTCTTGGGGATTTTATGGGAAGTCTATAGTTGGGTTTTAATTTAATTAAGAGATTTAACTTTAAGTCCTTTTTGATCAACTGGCAAAAGTGATTTTATATTATGGAAAAAGAGTTCATTTCCACACTTCATGGTTTGAACATTGGTATTTTGCTCCAAAATTGTGTGGATAAAATCACTATTTTGCTTATTCAGTTTGATCCGTTTACCATATTTTTGTGAGTGGTGGCTCATTGGATTTGTCCATCATTGCTAACATTTGCATGGATTCATTTTCATAGTCATGAAAATTATATTTTCTTTCGGCCTTTTTCATGTTTTCATATTTATGTGAGGCAAGCTTTCTATAAATTTTGTTTCACTTCGTATTTTCAAATGAAGTAATTTTTTTAAGCTTCGTGGGTTGAGAATTAGCATCCCTCCACCATTTAATCACATTTTATTTCTTTTTGAATTTATATGAGTATTTCATGTTTTGGAGTTTGGCATTTGTGAATTTTTTGGTGTTATGCTATCCTTTTTTTGTGTTCCTAGAACGGGAATTTTATTGGATAAGGGTGATGTTGTGTGTATTATAGATTTGGGTTTTAATTGTGTAGCTTGATTCTAAGTTTTAATTTTATGTGTTTATGTGGGTGCATCATTTTGCATGCCTTCCAGATTTCTCTGTCACCATGCTTGGCATGAATGGATTATTGGATGTAGTATTACTCCATGATTGTGGTAGGATTGTGCAATCGGAATGGATTGAGGACATTTAGGTAATTAGATATCATGATCCAAACTTACCCATTTACCTCCAAATGGATGGTTTTTTCACTATTAGATTTTTTCCAGAATTTGGTATTTTAACGCTTTGAGGCATTTTGAGGTTTCCTCATTTTCTAAAAATATGATTAATTGATTCCATGGGAATCAATGCTATTGTAAAAGTGGCGAATTGATATACTTGTTATTTGACTTGGTTGTGTTTTTACTCGGCTTTTCTAGCCTTGAGTGTTTGGGAGTGAATTTCCATCTAGTGTTTGCCTTGGTTTCTTGTTGATTCTTATGTTATCTATGTCCTTGGTGAAGAAAAAGTAGATAATTCATCTTGTCCTTTCATCCTCGATGAAGACCAACTATACATGTTTTGGGTTATCTTGTCCTTAGTGTAAACCGAGTGGATGAAGTCCCTATTTTCATCCTTAGCGAAGGCCAAGTGAATGAAGTGTTTTATTTATGTCCTCAATGAAGACCAGGTGGAAAAGATTAGTGTTTTTCTCTCTATCCTTGATGTTTATCCATAGGAATAGGTTCCATTGAGTAGACATGCAGAGTATCTCCTTACATGGACCACGACCTGGAAATAGTCCTATAGGTTGTGTCAATGAGTTTACTAAGAAGTGAAAATATAACAAAATGAATTGGTTAGAAAGAGTCAAAAATATTAATTTATTTTTTCTAAACCATCAATTCCTCATATGTCATGTGTGACCCGAGCATGAACATAGATGGCAATTTGGAAATCATTGATCTCTCAGACTTCATGAGTGATCTGAGCATGAGCATAGATGGTGGAATTCATTGAATCCCTAGAATTCATGAGTGATCTATGTGTGAGGTATATTGTGTCCTAGATTTAATTATTGGTCTATACAAGTGGATATACTCCCTATGGTTAGTACTCTCATGTCTAGGTCCAGTAGCAATGAGTAGTACCCTATTATTTTGGATGTTGATTATTGCATTGTATTGCATGTAGGATGTTGGACCACATGTTGAATGTTCTCCATGTATTACCATTATATTCTGAATCTATGTATTACATTGGATCTATGTACCATTCCCTAAGTTATGCATCTTCTTGGTGTGCATGTGAGCCTTCTCTTGTGTGTATTTGTTTATTATTCTTGTGGCTGAGTGACTATCTCCGTGAGTACAGTAGGGTGGGCTTGAAGGTTCCACATTGTAAGGTGGCATTACACTTTACCACTACTAAGGATTGATGTACATGAGGTAGACTTCTTCTAGAGATAGAGTATAGATCATGATATGCTCATTTCCATCCTTATGTATCTTATTTTTGGTGATTTACATGTATATGATGCTATGTTCAGTAGAATAGATATATTTTCTTATGTATTTTTTGGATCAAGTGATTATGACCTTGACTATGAGTATCTGGTACTCTCTATTGTGGAGCTAGTTTTTTATCAGTCATATGTTTGAGTCGACATAGGAAATTGCATTTTGTTCCTTAGCATCTGTAGAGAATTTTTGAATTAGTGTCTACACCTGCACACTAGTGTGCATAGATCATCATTTCTACCTAGAGATTAGTACATGTGACTAATTGGTCTAAGAATTTTTGTCTTATAACTTTACTAGTCATGAATTAACATCTACACAAATTAGCACCTACATAGAAGATCAGTGTCTCTACCTACTATCGGTGTCTATGCCTAGTAAGGTTTCCCTTTCAATTTTGGTTACTAGATATGATTGTCTATGTTTTGAGATAGTATTATATAGTTTATTATGGGTTAAAAAGGTAATGAACTTGTATGATTAACCACCATAGGAACATCTCCTTTGGGCTTCAAATGAACCTATTTTTTAGATGGATTTCAAGGATGGATTAGTTTCCTCTATGTAAAGTTGTGGGTATTATTGACTTGACCTCTTATGACTTTTTGGACATTGTCTGAGTCCTCGATTGGGCAGTTTCATAAATGTGTGCACTCTATTCTAAATGTATTTATGGGTTCTCATGGAACCCTTGTGAGCGTGTGATGAAAATGTGATTGATGTTGTCATTAATGGTTGGCATTGATATCAACATATCTTACCTAGTTTATAAGGTTCATTTGGGGTATACTAGTATCCCATCCATATTTTTGGTTTTGGTCAGCTTTGTACTAGGTGTGTTGTGTTTTTCTTGGTCCCATTCATGTTGGCACATGCTAAAATCTTTTCCTTTGGGTCCAGAGTGATCTGGTTATCGGTTGATGTGCTTTGGAGTGACCATTTTCCTTGTAAAATGTATTTTCTTGTTCGTCATCTATGATGATTATGTAGCATATTTATTTGTGCAAGGAGGATTGTGTATTCCATATTTCATTCCTTACCATCGAGGGAATGTTCTAGGGTGACCTATTTCAAAATTTTCTAGGCCGACATGGAAGTTCTTTTTTGGCATGCATCAACATATATTAAATTTGATCCTACAAGGATGTGTAGGCAGTATACTGATGTAGGGGCATCCTGGGGTAGTCATGTGTCACCAAAAAAAAATTGATTTGATTTTTGTTTTAGTACTTAACTTGGTTGGATACTTGAGGTGCTCATTCACTTTGGTGGCAATTCTCGGTTGGAAGATGTTTTCACTAGTAGAATTGGCCAAAATGGCCTTTGGTCAAAAATGAAGGTAAAAAATGAGGGTCAAAAATGAGGCCCAAATGTATTACTTATTTCTTCACTGTTGGACTCGGTGACAGGACTCGGTGGTGCTTGGTGTTGCTGTGATATTCTACTCGGGGTACACTGCTCGATGGTAGTTTCTCAGTGTGTGCATCTTGGTGGTGTCTTGATCGGTAGCATATTACTCAGTGGTATCTATTTGATGGAGTTCTACTTGGTTGTGTGTTTCACTAAGTATTATATCTCTCGGTGTGCTTTTTTACCAACGGGTTGTTGGGGTTCACCGATTTGTGTTTATGGATTGGGCAGACATTGGAGATTGCATCCATGATTTGAGGGGGTCATTGGGATCATGCTGAGTCCTGAGGCATGTGGATTTTTGGCATTATATCTTGTGTGGACCTAAATCTGGGTTGATGTGTTCTCCTATGTATTTTGTTATTAATTTTAGCTGACTCGTGTATTTAATATTTGTTCATTGTAAAGTGTATGACCGACTAGGTCATTTAATTATTGTTTGCAAGCCAACTTGTGGTTGTGTGTATAACAGAGAGCCTAGCTTGATTCTTAGAGGAGATGATAGATAGAGGCATGGGAAGATAGATAGAGGATAGAATAGTAAGCTAATAAGCTAAAATATTGTAATTTGTTGCAGATAGTTGTAAGTGGGTAGATAAAGATAGCAGATTGCTTGGTGGCTTGCAAGCACAAGTTTAGATTTGGTTTCTTCCACTTAGCTATAGGGTAAATGGATAAGGTTAGATCTTGTGAGATATTATTGAATTTGTTGATGTAATTGGCCCTAACCAAGAAGGCCTTACAGCCTGGCATGTTGCATGTAATTGGAATTCTGAGATAATATAGTTGATATTGATATATCTTGTGTTGTGTTGTTTCTGCTATGTTGTTTTTATTGTTGGCTGCAAGTTTGGATTGTCCTTTATTGGATCCTCTAGCCTTGGAATGTATCAAGTGTTATTAGAGCTAGTTCATTTCTTATGGTTGATCTGGTTGATGAGAACCTGGTTGTACTGGTTCATTTCTTATGGAGCTTAGGGTTTTCAAATATCTAGAGAGATGCCTCTGAGGTTGGACCCTAGGGCGATTACAGATCTTTGTAAGGAGGTGGAAGCGAGGATAAAAAAAATATTTAGATCTAAGATGGCGGTGATAAAGAATGAAATCATAGAAGGTATAAAAAATGTTGGATTACATAGAGGTGCGAGAATGGATGATGGTTATGAAGAAGTTGCTAAAGATTTTGAAGTTTCTGGATCTAGTGGAGATGACAGAGTCGATCGAATAGAGAGATATAAAGGAGACACATATGATCGGTTGTAGAGATCTAGAGCTTAGTTGAGTACAAGTAACCAAATGGAGGTTTCTAATTTCTCATGTACATTGAATCCCAAGGACCTGATTAATTGGATCGGTGAGTTAGAAGACTACTTTGAGCTGGAAGACATTGAAGATCTGCTTAGAATAAGGTTGGCACAGACTAAGTTGAAGGGGCATGTTTCTTTATGGTGGAAATAGTTGTAGAGGGACCGAGAAGAAGAAGGTGAGATGAAGATCAATTGGTGGAGGTTGATGGTGGAAAATATAAAGGATAAGTTCATTCTCATTGACTATGAACTTGAGTTATTTAAGAAATTGAAAAATCTCAAATAGAAGGAGATGACTGTGGAAGATTATACCAAGGAGTTCTACAAGTCAACTATTCAGTCTGAGCATAGGGAACATTCTAAAGAAAATGTGGTGAGTTATGTTAATGGTTTGAAATTCAATATCCAGGATGAGATTGGTATGTTGAAGATTGAATTGGTAGAAGATTCTTATCAGTATGCATTGAAGGAAGAAGATAAGTTGAAGAAAAGACATTATGGTAATTCCCGAGGGAAAGAGAAGCAAGAGAAATCAGTAAAAGATAAACTGAGGATTGAAGATGAACCAAAACCTATTGAACTAAGGAGAAAGGCAGCTAGACGTGTGTTCAAAGGTACTTTTTATAACTATGGAGAAGAAGGGCATCGGCCATTTGAGTGTCCCTATGCAGATAAGAAGGTCGGTAGTCACCAAAATCCTCTAGTGAATGAGGTTGTTGAGAATGAACCTAAGGTGGAGGGTATGAATATTTTTCTTAGGAGAACTTCGCTGCCCTTGAATAAAGCTAATTCTTGTCAAAGGAAGAACTTCTTAAGGACTATGTGTAAATCTGGTGGTAAATGTTGTAAGGTGATTATTGATGGAGGAAGTACTGATAACCTAGTTGCTGAAGAGATGGTTCAGAAACTTGGCTTGAAATAGTTGAGGCATCCTTGTCCTTATCAGATAACTTGGTTACAAGATGGTCATGCAGTAGAGGTGAAAGAACAATGCATGGTGAGGTTTTACATTGGTACTTATAAAGATGAAGTATTATGTGAGATTGTGGAGATGATTTCTTATCATATTTTACTTGGGGGACCTTGGCAATATGATAAAGAGGATATTCATGACTGTAAAAGAAATTCCTTTACTATACTAAAGGATGGGAAGAAGTCTATTTTTTAGTAATAACTGAGAGGGGGGGTGAATCAGTGGCCTCAATCTTTTTATCCTTCAAACTTAACCACCAATTTATAAATCTCAGATTATTATGTCCCTACAAGATGCATGCCATGAAATACTAATAATGATTAACTATCTTTCAGTTTTCTCTATCAATCCTTATTCTTTCTTGATTACCGATAAGCAGTATAACTATTTATCAAAACTCAGTAAATAAGCAGAGTATACCGATCAATCCAGAGTTAGCTATGTAAGATACAAGATAGTAAAGAAATGAATCATACACACATAACACATGAATTTTAACATGGAAACCTTGCTAAGGGAAAAACCATTGGGACTGGTACCTGCTGACAGGGTTTTGCTGACCAGGTACACCAACAGTCATAAGTTGTCACCAGGTACCGGAGGTACCAACCAACTCCGCCTATAAAGGTTATCCAGGAAAGTTAGATTCCTCGGGCCTTCAAGCACCTGGGTGTTGGGTCACGATGGTGTGGGGATCAGTTGGGAGGAGTGACTATTTTTGAGGGGGATAGCTGGTTTCTTCAACTCATTCTCTCCAGAGATTCAATTAGATAAGGTTTCCCATAGCGTTCTACACTTAGCAAATTAAATGAAAAAGATCCTGCAGGGTTAGAAACACTTCATCTAACTATAGTCATGTTAAAATATTTAGAACATCAATAATACTCTGGTATACTACACTAAATACCGAAGAAATACACAACCATCAGCTAGAATTTCATCAATAGCGAGGGAAAAGAGGTCGTTGATCTATTTAACATATCAGAGTAGAAGACATAAAGAACATAAAACATGAAATACCATTAACTTAGAAGCAAGAATGCCAACAACATCATTGCAAATAACTTTCCCTTCTTCATTAATGTCTCTTCTAGCAAGAACTGGTGGGTGATATAATGAGGGCTCCAGGGGAACGTCTAACTATTGAAAATAGAACAATGGAGCATTGAGCTCTGCAACTAAAAATGAGAAATCACCTTTCTATTACTGTGGACAACAAAATCAGTAATTTTGCCGACCCTTGGAAATGGGCCAGTCTGGCTATTTATACAATTCTCTTCTAACCCTAACCCTATTTTACATCATGTTTCAATAAAATACAATATCTGGGGGCCGGTACTACCTGCACCACCCTATAAAAGACCTTGAGATGAAATAGGCCTGCTATGTCAGAAGAATGAGACAAGAATATACAGAGAAAGAATCAGCTTTGAGAAGGGAGCCAAGAATGAGAAGGAAGAAAGTAGGTCCCCTGGGGATTGAGGCTACATGTCTCATAAATGGGAAATGTGGTGCCCTATTTCCAATGCGCTAGGTGTACCTCTGAATGGCACCTTGAGAAGACCACCCTGTCAGAAAACTAACTGTTGAGTTGACACCCCTTTGATGCCGCCAACTACCTTCTGACAGCCTTTATTAACCGCTCCTGAAAGTGACCAGTCGGCCTCGGGGACCGAGACACAGATCACTTGAAAGAATATAAAATTTTGGATCTGAGACTCTAGGATCTGGGAACTTACGTCCCCAAAAGAATAAAGAATACCCAATGTTTGAGTTTTCCCCGGCCTCCGGAGAAAGCTCAAGGTTTCTTATTATCATTGAATGCCTGCAGGAGGCTGGAAATACCATCTTTGTCTACATCTTTTAGGCTGGCCCTTCAGTACTTAGCCACTTCAATCTATTCCCCCAGGTCTGGAACATTCTCTTTAAATTCATCGACCATTTTTGCCGCGTCATGACCACTAAGCACCATGCAAGTTAATTTTTTCATTTGGGCACCATCTATCCCCTCCAGAGATTGATACAAGGACTTCATTATTTCATCAAAACTCTCCAAAACTGAATCCTCTGGTGTACATGTATTTGTGCTGAGGGGGTCAGTCCCGTAGGTCTTTATTACAAAAGACTTATATAAATTGAAAGAATATTGTATCGCATTGACTTTATCTTGTAGAGTCCCTACCAGTTGCTTGGTTACCTCCAATGTGAGGTCAAGTCTGGAGTGTTGGGTCCTCACAAAATCAAATGATTCATCCCCTAGAATTATGGATACAGAAATCATTTCCTCTCCCAGGCCAAGGAGTTCTTCAAGCTCTACCTTTCATGCTTGATAATTCTCGATATCACCCTCCCACAGGTCAATAAGAGTCTCCACCTGGTGTATAACATTCCAGGTCATATATAAGTCTAGGAGGGTGGATACCAGGAAATGCCAGGTGTTTCCTATCTGTAGGGTGACCCACTCATCCACTGCCTAGGCCTTGTTCTTCATAGTTTGCAGGGAGTCTATGTCACTCTGTACTAAATCTTCAGAGGTGAAAGCCTCTAGAGGAGCTATGTTGATAGGTCGAGCCAACTGGGTAAGAAACCCCATAAGGTTTGCATTTTTTGCCTTTTCCGCTTTGAGCCTTTGGGCTTCCTTCTCATAACGGGCCTCTGCTGCCCTAGCTGCCTCCTTCAGCAAATCCACCTTGCCTTATTTTCCCCTTTTTCCTAGTGATACCTTTGCAACACTATAATCTCTGGGCTCTGTGGTTGCTTCATCAGCACCTGGGGGAGGTGTTGCCACAATGGAAACTGTTTCCCCACTCAGCCCAATTTGAAGAGTATGAACCATCTGGGCTTTCTTGGCCTTTGGCGGGGCCTAGACTTGAGCCATCATTTCAGCCAGGGAGAGAGGAGTTCCAGGAGTGGACGTAGCTTTTCTTTTTCTTCTCTATATTAGCCACTAAGGCAGTAGGGGTGGCTTTTCTGCCAGAATCTGTTCCCTTGGTTCTTCCCCGATGTCCTGTGCCTATTTCTCCTTAGTGGCGTGGACCTCATCCATCCCTTTCCCTACATCTTCTTCTTCTGTAGAAACATTTTCCTCAGCAACCTCTATCTCCTCAGCCTTGTCCTCTATATCCATCACTTTGTCTGGACTTTTGTCAGCTTCCTCAGGGATTTCCTCTTCATACTGCTCTTCCTGTTGCTCTTCCTCTACCGTCAGGGCTTCTTCTTCTATGGGTACATCCTATGGTAGTAGGGGAGGTGTCGGGCTGAGATTTAAAATTTGGGCTGCAATAATCACCTGCCCAAAGGTTTCTCCCGGGAGTGGCACCTGGAACGTGGTGGCTACGGTTACGGTTATTCTCGAAGGTCTGGTTCCCCTAATAGATACCATTTGTTCACCCTGCCTTTGTTGGTCCACCCTGAGACCCTGCATCTCTTGAGCCTTAGAGGCAATCTCTGACTCTGGCTCCCTTTCTTCTACCTGCTTTTCCTGCTCCTGCACAGGCTCTTATTCTGCAGCTATTGGTTTTCTCTCTAGGACTTCTATCCCTACTTGTATGGTGTCCCCCTGCAAGTTTCCAAACTCATCGGTTGCAAAGACATAATCAAATTCCTCCTATGCCGGGGGACTGGATGGGACTTTAGAAGCCCTTATTTCCTTCTCTGGCTCTGGGGAACTGGAAGAGAGGATTTCTACTTGTTGGATCTTGGAGGTTCCCAACCCCGGCTCTGCCTTAGGCTTCTTATTAAGCCTCTTCTTTCTTTGGGTAACCAAGGGTGGCCCTGCATCCCTTATTGCTACCACTTCCATGGGATCCACCCCCGTTGCCTTTACCATTAAGGCTGCCAGTGACGGGGAGGAAGAGGGACGAATTGGCCCAGCCATGAGCGTTGGAGTAGCCAGCCACGTTATTAATTTCTCCCTCATCTGTTGGGAGGCTACCACTGATTTTTTTATTTTCTCTTTTATGGGTACTTCTTGTGCAGGAGGGGTCGTATCTATCTCTTTACCTTTATCAACTCTCTGCCAAGAAGTCTCACCCCCCAGAGTCAACTTTGGTGCTGGCTGGGCCGCTCGGCGGGCACTTCCGAGGCACACCCTTTTGAAATAGGCATGACTCCGCTTCACCACCTCTCGAGTGAAGTCCTCAATTATAGGCCCTTCTTGGGCATCCCAATTTACCAGTGCAAGAGTCCTTGTATCAATCCTCTTTGCCTTATAATGGGGATCGATAGTGGGGGCGGCATCTGAGAAGTCCTCTGGGAACCTCAGGAGCTTCAACCTTTGCATCATGCCAGCCGTAATTCTGATGTAGTGCCAGCTCTGCACCTCCATGTCATCTTGGCAATCTACCTAGAAATCCTCCATATGGATGTGATGGGGCTCCGAAGCCTAGGGCAGTACCGTTGCAATCTTGCCGTGCGGATCAAAAAAATTTTGCGCCAAGTAAAATTCTTCCAAGTTGTAGCTTTTCAATTCATTGTCTGCCTCCTTTGCGGCGGCCAGGCTATATGTGTAGTTCCCACAAATGATTGGGAACAGAATGTTGGGTACCTTTTTCAAGGCAAAGAGGGCATGCACCTCCATTATTTGCCTGCAGTATTCTAAGAGCACAATCTTGTCCCCATAGTGTTTGGGCAACAAGTAGGGTTTCCCAGAAAAGCTGGTGACCCTAATGTAAGTGTGTCATTGGAACTGGATGTAGTAGTGTCCATAACTATGGACCAAATTCATCACCTCTAAGGATAGGTGGTATCCTGCGTCCCAGGTGGGTGTGAGCAGATGATAATAAATGAACGCATCATTTACCCGGCAAAAATTGGGGAAGCTGGCCTCCCATTGAACTTGTGAAAAATGGTCCCATGGTGCCATTTGTCCCAGGCCAATCCCGAGCATTCCATCTATAAGTAGGCCATGGGCATGGGGCCCCTACTGTGCTAGGGCCCAGAAAACATAAGAAGTCATGTAAAATTTCTTCTTCCTGTCCAGTTGAAGGAACTGGGAGTCGACATGGTTTGAAATTATGGCCGCCTAGTCGAAGTATCCTCCCCTGGTGGAGATGTTGAGGAGAAAGTAATACATCTATTTAGCAAATTCTTGGGTGGAGGGCTGCCCAAAGACCCAGGCCAATGCTATCATTCCCATTTGAATGCTCTCTTTAAACTCAGAGCATGGAATCTCTATCTTCATTCTCTTGGGGTCCCTCTTTGGAACCTTGAGCCAATGGGTATTCATGTATACCTGGGTAGCATCCTCCAGCTGTGTGAATTGGGCCAAGGCATCCGTCCTTGTAACCACTAAGGCCTTGGAAAATTGTGGGATTCCCAGACCTGCCTGGAATGTGTCTGGGTTGAGGGATACCAGAGGAGTAGGGTATCTAGTTGGTTCTGCGGCTGCGAGCATAACAGCCTAAATAGAAGAGTTGTAATTGGTGGCCAGCATCAAGATAAGCTCTAGAGATTGTATAGAGCATGGGAAACAAGCTTCCTTGAGGATTCTAGAGTCCTCGACATTGATTGCCAGCTAATCTCTAGCCTATCGTTGGATGTACATTATTTTCACTAAGGCCTGCATTTTTGGCCATGTCCTGACGCTGGTGTTGGAAATAAGTTTGACTTTGGACTTGATCTTTGAGCCCATAATGACACTGTCTTGCATGAACTTCATGGTTAGGGGCATTTTCTCTAAGGCCTTTTCCATTTTGGACTTTACCACTGCCCTGGTAGCCATCGCGGAAGGTAGCTCTGGACTTCCAGGCGGAGAGGATGCAGATGCCTCAGACATGTTTGGGAAGTGAAATCTGGAAACTTGTGAGACAAAGCAACCGTCAGAACGTATTAACAAACAAATACTCTGGGGACTAGAGATCTTACCACTGCGATGTCGGCTTTTCTTGAAAAGTTAGTTTCATTCAAAAAAGGGAACCGAAAAGCACATGCATCACATGAACTTAAGATTTTTACTAAACATCCGGGTCTAGAGATTTTATCACACTTGGTAAAGACATGGGATGGATAATGGTAGGAGACCCAGAGCCCAGAGAAGTAACCGTTGGTGAGGATATGTAAAAATGCAAGTCATCAAGCCCACATGGGTGCCACATGCATAGGTATTAAATAGGAGTTATGGCGATGATGGCAGAGCCAACTGTATGAGCATGCAAAAAGTGAAGGCCACTTGGCTAGAATTGATTGTGCACATGGGATATAAATGAGGGTCTAACTAGTTTTATGGAAGAGAGAGAAAACTACCTGTTTGAAACTGGCCGAGAGCCGAGTTTCAAACAGGTGGTTTTCTGCCCTGAAACAAATTCATGGGCTGAAGACCAGCAACATAGGCAACTTGACCACCTCGCCAAGCCACCTAGAAGGATATATATGAAAGTTGAGGGATATATACATAGGAATAGAGGGATACACACCAAATATACACAAATGTACACACATATACACCTCAAAATCACGTTCGTAGGAAACCAGGCAAGGCAAAGTATATACAGCTTTATACTTAATCTAAAAAATAACCACTTTTGCACAGAGGGTAGACAACCCTCTGGCAGAGCCGACCCACCAACAGGCGGAAAAACTAGAAAATAGGAAACAAAAAAAATACAAAGACAACAAACAAACAAATGACGAAGAAGAGACACCAGGCAAACGAAAAGAAAATCGGCGGGAACAAAGATACCAACCTGAGAATGCCGAAAGGTGGAGGAAAGGAAGAAGTTACCATGGGAGCTCAGCAACAGCTATAGTTGTCAAACGGTCATAGCCTACCACCACAAAGCACTCACGATCGCCTAAGAAGGATGGAAGTGTTAAGCACTGATTATAGCTAACTCTCTACAAATAGCTCTATAATCGCTATAAAATTGCTTTGAGTGCTTGAGTGTTTTAATCATGGTAAATGCCAAAGTGACAGACAACTTCAATTTATACCTGTGGTAAAAAGGTAGTCCACCTCCTTCCGAAAATCTCCAGACAAGCAGACCTCCGGACCCCTGACCCGGGGATTCACCACGACGATAACCTTAAGAACATCGTGGCGAAGAATCTTGGAGTCCGGAGTCTGGCTCCCAATGAAGAATGACCTCTAGGACTGGAGTCCCAGAGATAAAAAACCAAACAAACAAAACACAACAATAGGGAAGAAAACCCCAGAGAAAGAAAAACAAAGGGAGAAAGACAAGGCAAGAGTCGCAAGCAAAAACAAACAAAAGAAAAAAAAGGGGGGACCCAACATTTTGCACACAAAATGTAGGGATGGGGGTGCAGGACATAACAAATGGTGACTCTCTAGGATAAATGCCATAGCACATTTGAGAACTATAGAATCTCTAGTTAGCAGAACAAGAACAAGCCATATCCCGAGGCCTCTGACAGGAAAAGAGCAACATATCTGAGAGAATCGAACCACATGGGAATTAGTCCAGAGTCCTTTATCAGTGGTGTCGTGTGTGCTTTGGAAGGAAATCAAGCCGATGACCTTTGGGAGTAGAGAAGAGGCACTAATTACATCAAACCAGTCATTATTTTTCTCATTTCTACCAGAGGTCGGAGTCTCATCCTGCCTTCCTCTTTCTTATTACTTTGTTTATTTCTAGGTGGCAAGGCAGTACTTCTTTCACCATTAAGCTTAAGCTTAGCTAATTTTAATGGTGGTACTTCTTTCACCTGTCCACCTATACTTAGATGTTTGAAGAGGAGATAAAACTCTAGACCCAGAAATAATTCCTTAAAGTTTCAAACTTGGGTTGACCAATTAGTACAACCGATCTACCCTCGACATGTCTGATTACTTGTTCCTTATATTACTTGTGTTCACTGATTGCCAAATTCTTGAAGACAACACCTGATGGATATTTCTCAAAATGTGCCACATCCTATGAAACAACCCTGGAGATCAGGCTGACTCCACTATGCTAAAGATAGATTCCAAAGTTCACCAGGTCGTAGACATCGTATCGAAAACCAGAGTTTATGCGAAGCATTCCAATTCCTATAAGACAGAACAAAACACCGGGACCCCAAAAGGAAACCACAAATGAAAACAAAAGTGCCAAAAGAGGACTGCCCTGGAGGGCAGCTGACAAGGCTATTTACAAGATAGGGTACCTCACAACGAGGCACCCAGAAGAAATATTTACAAGCAGAAGGCTTTACATATAATACAACTTTGGACAAACTTACCCTATTTGAAGTAGTGTTTGAGAAACTGACCATTAACAGGCAATGAGATAGGTTCACCAGTCAGTGTGTTAAGGCGGTAAGTATTTGCCCTGTAGATTTCTGAGATTAGGTATGGTTCGAGCCAGAGCCATTGGAACTTGGTATGCTTTCCTTTCTTCTCTCAAGCCTTTTCCCACAACAGGACCAGATCTAAAATTTGAAAAGCCTTGTATTGGGCTCTTTGATGAAACCATAATTTTACCACTGCTTGATGATTCATGAAATGTTCAAGGGTTGCATCTCATTGTTCTTCCATTCACACCAAATTTAAGATTCGAACCTCCACAATGTTGTCTCTGTTGCTAAATTCCTGCATAAACTATAAAACTAGGATCTGTAAGTTAACTGGGAATACAGGGTTCTGACCATAAACCAGATGGAATAGGGATGTTCCCAGGGTAGCCTTGACACGAATGCGATCCACCCAGAGGGAAAATTTCAAATTTTGATGCCAATCCTAGGGATTCTGTTCAAGCAGGTGTTTGATCACTTCAAGTAGATTTTTATTCATTGATTCAGCAACGTCGTTCCCCTGGGGATAGTAGTTGCTGGAAAACTTCAAAGTGATCCTCCAATTGTAGGTCCATTCGAGTAACTACGCTGAAGAAAATGCCAGACCATTGTCACACACCAAAGCAAAGGCCATTCCAAACCGTGTGACAATGTTTTATTCCAGGAATTTGATAACTACGTCTGTCGTGTTGTTTTTGCATGGTATAGCCTCAGACCACTGAGTGCAGTAATCAATAGCAGTGAGTATGTATTGGTGATTGGTAGACAAGTTGGGGTTGATTTCCCTGATGAAGTCAAATGCCCATTGGGCGAAGGGTCTAGCCTCATAGACTGGTTATAAAGGCATAGTTAAGTTACGCTCACGATACACCGTGGTTTGGCAAGTATGGAATTTCCTAACATGAGTGTAAACATCCTTGAATATACAAGGCCAATAGTATCCAGCCTGAAGGATCTGATGAGCAGTGGTATCAGCTGAGCCATACTCGGTTCCAAACTACCCGTGGAATTCATTAATCACTCTTACCACTTGGTCTCTGTCAATGCACCAGAGGTACACTCCCTCGTAGTTTCTGTAATAGAGTGCAGAGTTTTTTATCATAAAGTGAGCACTTTACATCCACAGGGTGCGGCGTTTGCAGGGAGGTAATCCCTTCGAGCATTTATTATTTAGTAACAAATATACCAAATCGGTATACCATGGGTCTTGGGTAACAGACTCCACTATGTAAGTTTGACATTCTATGCGAGGAGTCTCTTCTGCCATTGCTTGACTTAGTCCCTACCCATGGACTATCTTCATGGGCTGCATTTCTAAGTCATATTCCTGGAGGATGGCCATCCATTTCCCCCGTCTCTCACCCAATTTGCTCTGCATCAGTAGAGACTTAACGGCCTGGTCTGGAATGATAGCATGTACCTTGCTCCAGAGAATATAATGCCATAATTTCTTCACAGCGTGAACTAGAGAAAAGGCCTATTTTTTTAGTGATGAATATCAGACTTTGGCATTCTTGAACGGGGAGCTCATAAAAGCTATTGGTTGTTCTTCCCCTTCAACCTTTTGAGTCAACACTGTCGCGGCAGAGTGCGGCAAAGCAAAGGAGTAAATGTAAAATGGAAGGGAATAGTCTGGACTAGCCAGGACAGGTGCTTCCATTATTGTCTGTTTGATCTAGGTGAATGCCCACTTTGCCTCAAGACTCCACTCAATCTTGGTATCCTTCATCATCTCATTGAGCGGTTTGACTATTTCTGCGAATCCCGTGATGAACCACAAAATGAAGTTAATCTTTCCAAAAAAAGATCGCATCTCTTTCTTGCTGCCACGCATTTGTAATGCTTCTACTCTGTCAAGGTCTATGGATATTCCCTTCTCAGAGATGATATGCCTGAGAAACTTCCCCTCAGTGACCCCGAATATGCACTTCTTGGGATTGAGGGATATTCCATACCGGCAACATCTCTCATAGATCTGAGCAAGATGGGCGGAATGGTCACACCTATCCTGGGAAAAGATGGTCAAGTCATCCATGTAGATGATTATGCACTGATTCACAAGGCCCTTGAATGCAATGTCCATGGCCTTTTGAAATGTAGCCCCTGCATTGATCAAACCAAAGGGCATTCTCCTGTATGCAAATGTTCCCCACTTGGTGGTAAACACTGTTTTCTCCCTATCTTCATACTTAACCATGACCTGGTTATATCCAGAGTACCCATCCAAGAAGGACCTCATCTGGGATCCATTCACTATCTACAACACCTCATCCAATGAAGGGAGAGGGTGATTATCTTTCTTGGAGGCCTTGTTCAAGTTTTGGAAATCCACGCAAAGGCAGATCTCACCATTCTTCTTTCTCATAGGGACTAGGTTGGCAACCCACGTAGTGTGTCAGATTGGGAAGATTATTCGGGCTGACAGTAGTTTTTCTACCTCTTGACAAATCAGGGGCTCGATTAGGGGGTTGACTGGTCTTTGCTTTTTCTGAAAGGGCTTAGCATTAGGTTTCAGGGGAATAATATGAGTCATTATGGATGTGTCATATGTTTTTAGGTCTTCATAACCCCATGCAATTACGTTGATGTATTCTCAGAGAACTACGAGAATCTTCTCCTTTTTCTTAGGGGATCAGGAGGTGCCAATGTGGATCATCTTTTCCTTACCGGGCTGGCCGATGTTAACCTTTTCAAACTTTCCTCCTCTCTCGGGCCCGAGGGTACGAGTCAAAGATTCATTCAAGCACAACCATCCCCTTTGGGATGGTGTTATTAGGTAGGTCCATGATCCCGTCATCTTTGTCACCCTGTCCAGTATCGTCATGGTCTCGTTCTTCCACTATCTAATTTTCAAAGATGCCAACATTTTCCATGAAGGCCAGGATATGCTAATCATCCTCAAAAGCCTAAAAGTGGGTGACATTATCTAGAATGGATGGGGTAGGGACCATCTCAACTAAAAATCTCCGGAGTCGCGAGCTGGCCATTGGCTCAAGTGTGCTGGCAAAAACGGCGAGGGCATCCGGGACATAGTTTCGTCGCCAGGGAATGAGGTCAATGCCAAAGGCATCAAAATTTTCAATAAGGCTCCAAGCCCCATTGCGGTATGGGGCTAGCCTTTTTTTTTGGCATGTGTATTGACTCCAAACTTGTTTAACAATCAACTCCGAATCACCTAGAGCCCGGAGGTGGGTGACACCTTTCCTTAACGCAAATAAGAGTCCAAGGACCAAAGCCTCATACTCTGTGACATTGTTTGTATCGTTGAACTATATTCTATAGGATGTGACAAAGGACTTCCCTCATAGGTTGATTAGTTCTACCCAGCCCCGCAGCCTTGTTTGGATCGGGACCCATCAAACTTGAGGGTCCACAAGTCACTGTTCGTAGTCTGGGGCTGAGGAGGGAGAGTAGCTTTTGGATTATTATTGGGAGACTTAGGGGTTCCCTCCTAGACTACTGGCATGAGGGTAGAGTTTACCTCCAGAGGTGTTTAGATTTGGGATTCCTAGGGAGACGGCACCAGAGGAGCGCATCCCATAGGAATACTAGGCTTCAGGGAATCAGGTATATGTTCTTTATTCCAGAAGGTATCGAGGTGCCAATTAGCGATCAAAAGGAAAGGCCCACACTCAAGCTCTGAATGTTTTTGATAGTGTACTCAGCACCAAGTGCTAGATAGGAGTGTAGCAAGGGTCATTGTGGAGCCTTGAAACTTAGTCTCAACTCTCATCTTTTTTTCTAGGTCCTGGGCTCTTTGCAGCATCTCGGGATCCTCTCCAGGGATGAAATTGAATGTTAAGATTTCAAAGGGTCGGTACACCCCTGGGGAATTCTTAGAGAAAAAGATCTCATTGACCCTCCCAGCCTTGGTAAGGGTCTGTTTCATCTGGGGTTCACTTTCAACCCGGATCTTATTTGATTCTCCTTCCCATGGAAGCCATAAATGGGTGAAGTCAGTTGAAAAGTATCCATTCAAGGACTTAGACCAATTCTGACTTAATAACATCCCGTAAGTCTCTGGGATGTCCACCACTTGGATGTCAATTATGCTGGCTATCCCAGGGTCTTGGATAAGCTGTATCTGGACATTCTTCATTTCCCCCACCATTTTTACAGTAGTCTTATCTAGCTGGATCACTGCACCATTAGATGGGGTCGGATGGAATCTGAGCTTCTGACAAATGGACAAGGGCATGATGTTACCCAAAGCTCTGGAGTCTACTAGGAAATTGTGTATATTTTTGCCTTGGATATTCAGGCCTAGTAGGAAGGGGGGATCCTCATTGTTCCCCTGGAAGATGGTCGCATTAGCATCTTCGAACGAGACAGTCTTGGGCGGCGGCTGACAGCTTCCGGGTTCCCCAGGAGCTTCAAGAGAGACTTCTTATACTCGAGAAATTTTAGCAAAACCTCCATCAAGGTCATGGAGGTGGTGGTATGTTCTAATGCCTTCATAATATCAAATCTTCCTCCCAGGAACTGGTGATTTCCCTCGGCTAGGTCTTTCGCTTGGTTAGAGCTAGGACCTTTTGAAGGAGTGGGTCAGTCAATCATATTATTCTGGGGAGGAGGAGTGTCTTTGATAGGAGGCATGGGCATGTAAGATGATCCTTTACCAACCTAACTCTGAGTATTATATGGAGCCAGTGGGTTAGTACAGGCATTGTCCTTGAAGGGCGGGATAGATTAATCAAAGAATCCCTACAATTTTGATTCTTCCTCATCTGCCTCAGAAGTTTCAAAGAAGATGGTGTCACAGGTGAAGGCACTGTGGGTTGGCTCTTGAATAGGAGACTTTGGAGGGGTGGTATCATGCGACTGTTGTCTGTCTAGCTGGGAGATCATGATGACCTTTTCCAAGGTGGCACAATTTACCTCGTTGTGTGAACCTATGTTGTGCAATCTACACCAATTAGTCATGGGCTAGAAGTCTGCAACTGGTGTGAAATGTGATGGTCTAGCACCATTTTGGTTGGCATTTTGGTTTGGAGGTGGGCCTCTAGTGTTCGCGTTATTATTCCATTTTTGTTGATTAGGCCTAGGCCCGTTGTTGAAGTTTCTTCCTTCGACGTTGTTTTGTTGGCCGGAGAAAATGTTTCCCCTCTGGGAATTTGAATTCTGGGGTGCATAGGACCCCGCCTTTAGTTGGCCCATGTCCATAATCAAGGTAGACAACATTCACCAGAGGAATTCAACCTCAGCGGTCAACTAAGTGTTGGCATCACATTGTGATGGTTGTTATTGTTGGTTTCCCAGGAAGGCAGCAGTATTAGTCAGAGTTGAGGGCGGCAATCCTTTAGTCGCTGATGACTAAAAGAAGGGCACTCTGGACAGTTGTTTCTAAGGCTGTTGTGCATGTTGCAACTGATTCCAAGTGAAATTTTCCAAACCTGGCATCGTCTAGGTCTACGTTGGGTAAACATATCAGGCCTTCTGGTCTATCAGGGGTGGCAGAGGATTCATCGCCACCGAGGGGGCTCCCATCACTAGAATGGGGTTGTACCCCCCGGCATACGTAGTTCTACCAGGGATCATGTTGAAGGGCGTACTCTGTCCAACCCCGCCCGGGGATTTGTTGAGACCACGGGACAATTCTAAAGCTAGGTTGTAAACTTTTTCCAAAGTGTCCCGGTCACCCACGGCAGTTGTTCTCTAAACGAAAGTGGCAACGAAAGGGTCCATCATGTTAAGGTAGGGCTGTATGGTTACTTCTAGGGATAGAATAAAAGGGCACCGCTTCAAGGTGCACTGGAACCTATGGTTGAATGCTGCAATAGGCTCATTGGGTTCCTTCTTAATGGAGATGAACTAGCTATGGGACTAGGCTGGGTCCACATGTACGCGAAAGGTAGCTAGGAATGCATCCTCCATGTCCTACCAACTATTTATGGAGTTGGCAGGAAGGTTAAGGTACCAGTTCAACTCACCTTGTCCTAAAGACAAGGGAAATATCCAAGTCACAACATCTTCATGCCGGATCCGGTGTCGGTTCATGGCATCCTTATATGCCTATAAATGCTCTTCTGTGATTTGTGAGCCTAAGTGCTCATATCATGGGCAGATGTTCTATGGGTGAGAGGGTAAGTCGTTGATTGCACCTGGAAAAGTTCCCATTGGGGACCCTGTGTTTTCAAAATATGTGACCATTGGGGAAACTAGATGTTGGCTAGTCTGGGCACTGGTTCTTAGGATTGCCTGAGAAGTTTGGTTATTTTGAGGTATGCTAGATCCCCAAACAATAGTGGCTAGTATGATTTTTGAGGTTCATTTCTTTCGAGCAGGAGGCTCAAGTTTGACAAACCTTCTGGGGTTTAGGGCAGACCTAAGGATTCTTTCAAATTTTTTCTGGGGAGAAAGACCCAATCTTGTTGAAGGCTTGACTCTTAAAACTATAACTTGGGGAACCCTTAGGAGGTGTAAAATTAGAATCTAGGGAGGGGGATGAGTTCATGCCCTCCTTCTAGCACCAGTTTCTGTTGACAGGATTTTGTTGACCAGGTCCGCCAACAGTCATAAGTTGTCACCAGGTACCGGAGGTACCGGCAAACTCCACCTCTAAAGGTTATCCGGGGAAGTTAGATTCCCTAGGCCTTCAAGCACCTAGGTGTCAGGTCATGACAGTGTGGGGCTCGGTTGGGAGGAGTGACTATTTTTGAGGGGGATAGCTAGTTTCTTCAACTCGTTCTCTTCAAAGATTCAATTAGGTAAGGTTTCCCCTAGCATTCTACACTTAGCAAATTAAATGAAAAAGATCCTACAGGGTTCGAAACACTTCATCTAACTATAGTCATGTTAAAACGTTTAGAACATCAATAATACTCTGGTATACTATACTAAATACTGAAGAAATACACAACCATCAGCTAGAATTTCATCAGTAGCGAGGGAAAAGAGGTCATTGATCTATTTAACATATCAGAGTAGAAGACATAAAGAACATAAAACGTGAAATACCATTAACTTAGAAGCAGGAATGCCAACAACATCATTGCAAAGAACTTTCACTTCTTCATTAATGTCTCTTCTAGTAAGCACTGGTGTGTGATACAATGAGGGCTCTAAGGGAACATCTAACTATTGAAAATAGAATAATAGAGCATTGAGCTCTACAACTAAAAATGAGAAATCACCTTTCTATTATTGTGGACAATAAAATCATCAATTTTGCCAACACTTGGAAATGGGCCAGTCTGGCTATTTATACAATTCTCTTCTAACCCTAACCCTATTTTACATCATATTTCAATAAAATACAATATCTGGGGGCTAGTACTACCTATGTCACCCTACAAAATACTTTGAGATGGAATAGGCCTGCTATGTTAGAAGAATGAGACAAGAATATACAGAGGAAGAATCAGCCTCGAGAAGGGAGCTAGGAAGGAGAAGGAAGAAAGTAGGTCCCTTAGGGATCGAGGCTACATGCCTCATAAATGGAAAATGCAGCACCCTATCTCTAATGCACTAGGTGTACCTCTGAATGGTGCTTTGAGAAGACCACCCTGTCAGAAAACCAACTGTTGAGTCGACACCCCTTTGATGTTACCAACTACCTTCTGACAGCCTTTATTAACTGCTCCTGAAAGTGACCAGTCAGCCTCGGGGACCGGGACATGGATCACTTGAAAAAATATAAAATTTTGGATCTGAGACTCTGGGATCCAGAAACTTACGTCCCCAAAAGAATAAAGAATACCCAATGTTTGAGTTTTCCCCAGCCTTCGGAGAAAGCTCAAGGTTGCTTATTATCATTGAAATCCTGGAGGAGGCGGGGAATGCCATCTTCGTCTACATCTTTCAGGTTGGCCTTTCGTTACTTAGCCACTTCAATCTATTCCCCCAAGTCTAGAACATTTTCTTTAAATTCATCGGCCATTTTTGCCGTTTCGTGAGCACTAAGCACCATACGAGTTAATTTTGTCATTTGGGCACCATCTATCCCCTCCAGGGATTGATACCGGGACTTCATTATTTTATCAAAAATCCCCAAAACTGAATCCTCTGGTGTACATGTATCTATGCTAAGGGGGTCAGCCCCGGAAGTCTTTATTACAAAAGACTTATATAAATTGAAAGAATATTTTACCGCATTGACTTTATCCTATAGAGTCCCTACCAGGTGCTTGGTTACCTCCAATGTGAGGTCAAGTCTGGAGTGTTGGGTCCTCACAAAATCAAATGATTCATCCCCAAGAATTCTGAATTCAGAAATCATTTCCTCTCCCAGGCCAAGGAGTTCTTAAAGCTCCACCTTCCATGCTTGATAATTCTTGATATCACCCTCCCACAGGTCAATAAGATTCTCCACCTAGTGTATAACATGTCAGGCCGTATATAAGTCTGGGAGGGTGGATACCAGGAAACGCCGGGTGTTTCCTATCTGTAGGGTGACCCACTCTTCCACTACCTGGGCCTTCTTCTTCATAGTTTGTAGGGAGTCTATGTCACTTTGTGGTAAATCTTCAGAGGTGGAAGCCTCTAGAGGAGCGGCGTTGATAGGTTGAGCCAGCTCAGTAAGCAACCCCATAAGGTTTGCATTTTTTGCATTTTCTGCTTTGAGCCTTTGGGCTTCCTTCTCATAATGGGCCTCTACTGCCCTAGCTGCCTCCTTAGGCAAATCCCCTTTTTCCTAGTGATACCTCTGCAACGATTACAGGACATAATAACCTGGCCAAAACAACCCTGGATAGAATAACCTAGCCATAATAACCTGAGGACAAAATAACCCAGGGTCATAATAACCCATGGACAAAATAACTCCATAAGATTATAGAGAAAGGAAAACAAAATTTATAAATTACAAGAATATTTCTAAAAAAAAAAAATATTCAAATTTTCAATTAAAGTGTCAAATTATGAGCAATGCCTCTTATATAATCTAAAATATTATTATTGTCATAACCATCAACTAGTCTTTTTAGTCTTTCTTTGAGTTCACGGTATTTTTCCTGCTTGGTTGTGTAGTGTGTCCAGCGATATATTTCTCTATTTTATTCTCTTGGAGACCCTGTTCTTTTTTCACTACTTTGATGAATTTCCAGATTGAGCTATGTGATGATTGAAGCAATTCACTAAATTCTCTATGCCATCCCTCAATGGAATTATTGGTTTGGGAAGATCATCTTGAATAGTTGAATAACAGTTCCACATTGTGATTGGAAACTTGGGTGACCGTCTGTTGCCTCTTCTAGTTAGTCTCCCAATCCATGTGTCTTCAAAATAATCAATTATGGGTTGCAAAGTCTCCTCATGTTCTATATAATAAGGAGATTGTAGAAGTGTTTTGAATGCATTGATTATTTATTTGTAAAATATTATGCACAATGTCAGATCATTTTATTGACACCTTCTCGATGAAGCAAAAATGTGTAACCATTTAAAATGAGTAATTTCTTATTTTTTTGACTTGTTAGAAATTGAAGAGGCATTGTATATATTAAAAATTATGAAGAATTTCTTGATTCCCTAAAAGTATATTTATTTTTTTATACTTTTATAGAGATCCCTAGGAAAATTTAATATAATGTTCAAAAAATTAAATTAAAAAATATTTTTTTTTATGAATTTTGATTTCTCTTTTTTCTTATCACTCTACACACTCTTAATTCTTCTCCCCTTCTTCCTTCCTTTACTTCTCTTAATTCTACCACTTTATATTTCCTCTTAATGCCTCTTCATAATGCCTTTTGACTTATATCTTTTCATAATAACTCTTATTTAGCTTATTCCCATGAATTTGTCTTTATTTCTATAATTATTTACCATTTAATAAGTTATTTAAGCATATTAAAGATGTTTTAAGGCTATTTTAGGGGCATATAATGGATATATGGTCTAAAAATGACCTAAGTATCCTTTATGGTGCCTCACAATCCATTTTTTAGCATATTAACTTGATCTAAAATAGCCATGGGTTATTTTGTCCATGGGTTATTTTGTCCATGGGTTATTGTGAGCCTAGGTTATTGTGTCCTTGGGTTATTATGGCAGGGTTATTGTGTCTAGGGTTATTTTGGCCGGGTTATTTTGGCCGGGTTATTATGTCCAGTTACCCTCTGCAACGCTATAATCTCCAGGCTCTATGGTTGCTTCATCGGTGCCTGGGGGAGGTGTCACCACAATGGAAACTATTTCCCCACTTGGCCCGGTTCGAAGAGTATGAACCGTCTGAGCTTTCTTGGCCTTTGGCAGGGCCTGGACCTAAGCCATCATTTTAGCCAAGGAAAGAGGAGTTATGGGAGTGGACAAAGCTTTTCTTTTTCTTCTCTCTACTAGCCACTAAGGCGGTAGGGGTGGATTTTCTGCCAGAATCTGTTCCCTTGGTTCTTCCCCGGTGTCCTGCAGCTGTTGCTCCTCAGTGGCATAGACCTCATCCATCCCTTTCCCTGTGTCTTCTTCTTCTGTAGCAACATTTTCTCAGCAACCTCCATCTCCTCAGCCTTGTCCTCTGTATCCATCGCTTTGTCTAGACTTTTGTCAGCTTTCTCAGGGATTTCCTCTTCATACTACTCTTTTTGTTGCTCTTCCTCTACTGTCGGGGCTTCTTTTTCTATGTCTACATCCTATGGCAGTAGGGGAGGTGTCAGGCTGAGATTTAAAGTTTGGGCCACGGTAATCACCTGTCTAAAGGTTGCTCCCAAGAGTGGCACCTGGAATGTGGTAGTGGGGGTTACGGTTATTCCTAAAGGTCTAATTCCCCCAGTAGATACCATTTGTTCACCCTGCCTTTGTTGGTCCACCCCTAGACCCTGCATCTCTTGAGCCTCGGAGGCAATCTCTGATTCTGGCTCCCTTTCTTCTACCTACTTTTCCTGCTCCTGTGCAGGCTCTTGTTCCACAGCGTCTTGTTCTATGACTGCTGGTTCTACCTCTGGGACTTCTGTGCCTGCTTGTCTGGTGTCCCCCTGTAAGTTTCTAAACTTGTCAGTTGCAAAGACATCATTAAATTCCTCCTGCGCAGGGGGACTAGACGGGACTTCAGTAGGCTCTGTTTCCTTCTCCAGCTCTGGGGAACTAGAAAAGAGGATTTCTACTTGTTGGATATGGGATGTTCCCAACCCCAGCTCTACCTTAGGCTTCTTATTAAGCCTCTTATTTCTTCAGGTAACCAAGGGTGGCCCTGAATCCCTTATTGTTGCCACTTCCATGGGATCCACCCCTGTTGCCTTTACCATTAAGGCTGCCAGCGACAGGGAGGAAGAGGGACGAATTGGCCCAGCCATGAGCGTTAGAGTAGCCAACCACGTTATTAATTTCTCCCTCATCTATTGGGAGGCTGCCACTAATTGTTTTATTTTCTCTTTTATGGGGACTTCTTGTGTAGGAGGGGTCGTATCTATCTCTTTACCTTTATCAACTCTCTGCGAAGAAGTCCCGGCCCCTGGAGTCAACTTTGGTGCTGGCTGGGCCACTCGGCGGGCACTTCCAAGGCACAACCTTTTGAAATAGGCATGACTTCACTCGACCACCTCTCAAGTGAAGTCCTCAATTGTAGGCCCTTCCTGGGCATCCCAATTTACTAATGGAAGAGTTCTTGTATCGATCCCCTTTGCCTTGTACTGGGGACCGATAGTGGGGGCGGCGTCTGAGAATTCCTCCAAGAACCTCCAAAGATTTAACCGTTGCATCATGCTAGCCGTCATTCTGACATAGTGCCAGCTCTGCACCTCCACATCATCTTGGAAATCTACCCAAAAATCCTCCATATGGATTTGATGGGGCTCCGAAGCCCAGGGCAGTGTCGTTGCAATATTGCCGTGCAGATCAAAAAAATTTCATGCCAAGTAAAATTCTTCCAAGTTGTAGCTTTTCAATTCATTGTCCACCTCCTTTGTGATGGCCAGACTGCATGTGTAGTTCCCACAGATGATTGGGAATGGAATGTTGGGTATCTTTTTCAAGGCAAAGAGGGCATGCACCTCTATTATTTGCTTACAGTATTCCAAGAGCATGATCTTGTCCCCACAGTGTTTGGGAAACAAGTAGGATTTCTCAGAGAAGCTGGTGACCCTAATGTAAGTGTCCTATTGGAACTGGATGTAGTAGTGTCCATAACTATGGACCAAATTCATTGCCTCTAAGGATAGGCGGTATCCTGCGTCCCAGGTGGGTGTGAGAAGATGATAATAAATGAATGCATCATTTACCGGCAAAAACTGGGGAAGTTGGCCTCCCATTGAACTTGTGAGCAATGGTCCCATGGTGCCTTTTGTCCCAGGCCAATCCCAAGCATGTCGTCTATAAGTAGGCCATGGGCATGGGGCCTCTACTGTGCTACGGCCCAAAAAACATAAGCACTCATGTAAAATTTCTTCTTCCTATCTAGTTGAAGGAACTGGGAGTCGACATGGTTGGAAATTATGGCCTCCCAGTCGAAGTATCCTCCCCTGGTGGAGATGTCAAGAAGAAATTAATACATCCATTTAGCAAATTCTTGGGTGGAGGGCTGCCCAAAGACCCACACCAATGCTATCATTCCCATCTGAATGCTCTCTTCGAACTCAGAGCAGGGAATCTCTATCTTCATTCTCTTGGGGTCCCTCTTTGGAACCTTGAGCCAATGGGTATTCATGTATACCCAGGTGGCATCCTCCAGTTGTTTGAATTGGGCCAAGGCGTCCATCCTTGTAACCACTGAGGCCTTAGCGAATTGTGGGATTCTTAGACCCACCTAGAATGTGTCTGGGTCAAGGGATACAAGAGGAGTAGGGTATCCAGTTGGTTATGCGGCTACGAGCATAATAGCCCAAATAGAAGAGTTGTAATTGGTGGCCAGCGTCAAGATAAGCTCTAGAGATTGTACAGAGCACAGGAAACAAGCTGCCTGGAGGATTCTTGAGTCCTCGACATTGATTGCCAGCTGATCTCCAGCCTGTCGCTGGATGTACATTATTTTCACTAAGGCCTGCATTTCTGGCCATGTCCTGATGCTGGTGTCGGTAATAATTTTGACTTTAGACTCAATATTTGAGCCCATAATGACACTATCTTGCATGAACTTCATGGTTAGGGGTATTTTCTCTAGGGCCTTTTCTATTTTGGACTTTACCGTTGCCTTGGTAGCCGTCGCGGAAGGTAGCTCTGGACTTCCGGGTGGAGAGGATGAAGATGCCTCAGACATGTTTGGGAAGTGAACTCCAGAAACCTGTGAGACAAAGTGACCATCAAAACGTATTAACAAACAAATACTCTAGGGACTGGAGATCTTACCACCGTGATGCCGACTTTTCTTGAAAAGTTAGTTTCATTCAAAAAAGGGAACCAAAAAGCAGACGCATCACATGAACTTAAGATTTTTACTAAACATCTGGGTCCAGGGATTTTATCACACTTGGTAAAGACACAGGATGGATGATGGTAGGAGACCCAGAGTCCAGAGAAGTAACCATTGGTGAGGACATGTAAAAAGGCAAGTCATCAAGCCCACGTAGGCACCACGTGCATAGGTATTAAATAAGAGTTATGGTGATGATGACGGAGCCAACTGTCTGAATGTGTGAAAAGTGAAGGCCACTTGGATGGAATTGATTGTGTGTATGGGATATAAATGAGGTTCTAACTGGTTTTATGGAAGAGAGAGGAAACCACCTGTTTGAAACCGGTCGAGAGCTGAGTTTCAAATAGGTGGTTTTCTACCCTAAAACAAATACATGGGCAGAAGACCAGCAACACAGGTGACTCGACCACCTTGCCAAGCCACTTAGAAGGATATACATGAAATCCAAGGGATATATACACAAGAATAGAGGGATACACACCAAATATACACAAATGTACACACATATACACCACAGAATGACATCCGTAGGAAACCAGGCAAGGCAAAGTATATACAGCTTTATACATAATCTACAAACTGACCACTTTATCATAGAGGGAAGACAACCCTCTAGTAGAGCCAACGCACCAATGGGCGGAAAAACTAGAAAATAGGAAACAAACAAAATAGAAAGATAACAAACAAACAAACAACGAAGAAGAAACACCAGGCAAACAAAAAGAAAATCTGCGGGAACAGAGATACCAACCTGAGAATGCTGAAAGGTGGAGGAAAGGAAGAAGTTACCATGGGAGCTTTTCAATAGCTACAGTTGTCAAATGGTCATAGCTTGCCACCACGAAGCACTCACGATCGCCTGAGAAGGATGGAAGTGTTAAGCACTGATTATAGCTAACTCTCTGCAAATCACTCTGTAATCACTCTAAAATTGCTCTGAGTGCTCGAGTGTTTTAATCACGGTAAATGAGAAAGTGACAGACAAATTCAATTTATACCTGTGGTAAAAATCTAGTCCACCTCCTTCCGGCAATCTCCGGACAAGTAGACCTCTGGACCCCAGACCCGGGGATTCCCCGCAATGATAACCTTAAGAACATCATGGTGAAGAATCATGAAGTTTGGAGTCCAGCTCCCAACGAAGAACGACCTCCAGGACCGGAGTCCCGGAGAAAAAAAAACAAAGGGAGAAAGACAAGGCAAGAACCGCAAGCAAAATTAAACAAAAGAGAAAAAAGGGGGGACCCAACATTTTGCATACAAAATGTAGGGACAGGGTTGCAGGGCATAACAGTACCCCAAATTTTCACTCTTATGAATTGAGCCCTATTAGGATCCAACCCTGTTAAAGGTTACAAATGCATTATTAAGTGCAACCTTGTTAGAGGATTTTATACATAGAGGTTGTCACTTAGTATCAGGCATCTATTTCTACCATCCTTGAATCACGCTCCTTATAATTTCAATAGGTATCAGGCAAGTCCACTGCTACTTTCATGAATCAACCTTTTTAAAACTCCTTGAGATGTACCTCAATATATAGAAGACTGTTAATTCCTGCTCGGTTAAGAGACTTGATGCTTCAATGGTTAAACTAAAACACTGTGACTTATTCATAATGTAACTTGAATTGCAGATTTTCAGATCTATTTAAGTAAATTACCTCTCTGACTGATCCATGGGTGAGACTCTAGTTAGCTTTGTGATCTCCATCCGTCGGGCATCATTGGAATTTTTCTCGTTGGGCAACTTTGCATCTTTGGTCGTCAGGCACTTTGAGTCCTTAGCTCGTCGGGAAACCTTTTGAATTTCCTCATCGGGCATTCTTTGGTTTTTCTTCATCAGAAAACACTATGCTTCTGATCGTCAGGTATCACTATGACTATTCTTCTTTTCTTTAACCGATGGTGTACACTCTATCGGTGTTGTTTGTCACTTAGTGAATACTTGAGTTTTATGCATTACTAAGAGCATAACCTTGGTTCCTTTGGTTCTCTGAATTCTTTGGCACTTTTTTCATGACTGTAAAGATGATATCAAGTTGACATCAATGACAATACAATCTATTAACTTATTTAATGACCTACATTATCTTTCAACTTAACATTATCAAACATTCAATTAGTTACATGTCATCAATCTCTCCCTATGGCATTGATGGAAACATACTATATTATAACACTTTACTATTTCTAATACAATATGAAATATAATAGTTGAGATTAATCAAACTACCAATCTTTTGTTCTATTAACCGATAAATGTCTAACCATCAGTAAGCTCTATTTTAGCTTAGATTTGATTCTTGCAGCTCTTTGTCTTCTGATGTGTTGTGTTCGCTCCTTGTGTCAATTTTTCTCTTTTGATGTATTTTCTCTTGTCAGCAAATCTCCCTTTGTATAATCTTTCCATACAATTTCTCTCCCTATGGATATAATCTCTCCCTGTTGGAGTAATGTGATAATGGGTAATCTCTCTCCTTTTACAGAAAGATGTGATAATATGGATAATCTATCTTCCTTTGACAACAATGCCAAACAAATATCTCACAAATATCTGATATTAATGTCAAACAATCATTTCTCTCCATCCATAATATATTCCTTGAATTTCCCTTATCCATCAGCAATACAACAATATGCTCTGGTGCTCGGTGTTGATATATACCTGTCTATATATAGATGTAGCCTTGAAGTTCATCTCTTAGCTTGCATCAACATTAATGATATTCTGATAATATGTAGGTTGATGCAGCCTTCTAGTCATCTTACTGATTGATAGACAAGGGTTTAACCCCTAGTCTTTTTCTCAAGTACTCAAATGTATCTTTGGGCAGTGGCTTGGTGAAGATATCAGCTAATTGTTCTTTGGATTGCACATATTCAAGTATCACCTCTTTTGCTTGAACTTGTTCTCTCAAATAATGATACTTGATGGCAATGTGTTTTGTCTTAGCATGCATGATTGGATTCTTGGAAATGTTTATTGAACTAGTGTTATCACAATAGATAATTACTGGTACTAGGATCTTCATATGTATACCTTCCAGTAACTATTTGATCCATGCAATATTTGAACAATTTGCAGCAGCAACAACATACTATGCTTCTGTAGTAGACTGAGAGATGCATCCTTGCTTTTTGCTAATGTATGTGACAAGTCTGTCACCCAATGTTCCTCTAATTGTGCTCTTCTGGTCATCAAGATTTCTAGCCCAATCAGCATCGGTAAACACCTTAAGTTCAAATTTTCCTTCTCTTCTATACCATAAGCCATATTCCTTGGTATTCTTTAGATATCTTAAAATTCTTTTCACAGCAATCATATGTGATTCCCTGGGGTTAGCAGAAAATCTAGCAACATTTTCTACTATATGTGCAATATCTGGTCTAGTGTGTACAACATACATGATTTTTCCAATCATTGATCTATACAAAGTCTAATTTACCTCTGATGTCTTGTCCTCCTTTTTTAACTTACATCCAGTAGCCATCGGTGTTCCAACTGGTTTGGAATCTTCTATCTTGAATATTTTCAAGACCTCTTTAATGTATTTGGACTGTGTAATGAAGATACCTTCACATTTTTGCATGATCTGTCGACTAAGAAAGAATTTGATCTCTCCAAACTTAGACATCTCAAACTCTTTGCTCATCTCATTAGCAAATGATTTTCATATCATATCATTACCTCCAAATATGATGTCATCAACAAATATTTCAGCAATCAAAGTGTTAGCATCAGTATCTTCCTTTAAATAAATATTATTGTTTTCGCTAGTCCTTACAAATCCAATAGTTATAAGATAGGAATGAATTCATTCATACCAGGCTCTAGGAGCTTGTTTCAATCCATACAAATCTTTATGAATTCTACATACCATGTTTCTCTTGTTTGGATCTACAAACCCTTCTAGTTGTTTAATGTATACCTCTTCTTCAAGTATTCCATTCAAGAATGCAAACTTGACATCCATTTGATATACCTTAAATCCTTTGAATGCAGCATAAGAAAGTAGTATTCTTACACCTTCTAGCCTAGAAATGGGTGCAAAGGTATCTCCATATTCAATACCTTCTTCTTGTGCATACCCCTTGCATACTAGTCTTGCTTTATTCCTTGAGACTTCTCCATTCTCATTCAACTTATTTCTGAATATCCATTTTTGTACCGATAACATTCTTGTCATCTGGTCTTGGCTCAAGTGACCATGTATTATTCTTCTCAATCTTCTCAATCTCATCATTCATAGCACTTATCCATTCTTCATTATCAAGTGCAGCATTGACAGATTTTGGCTCAAACTCACAAATTAAATAACTTGAGTTTAAAGACTTACTTCTTGTTCTTGTACCAGCTTTATTATCTCCTATGATCTGGATCTCTAGATTGTTCATTCTTACATATCTTGCAAGTACAGGTACAACTCTTTGTCTATTAGTTTGATCATCATTTTTTTCTTCATTCTATTCTTCATCACAATGCACATTATTTTGATCATTACCCTAACCGTCGGTATTTGTAGCTTGACCGTCAGTTACAACATTTTGTTGCTCTCGAGTTAAGCACTATTGCTTGGGTAGAGTGTTGGTTTCTTCACAATATAAAAACTTGTTGTAGTCCTCTCGTTCTTTTGTGCTTTTCAACTCATTCTTTTCTACAAATTCATCTATCTTTATATTTGCACTTTCAACAATTTTATTTGAGGCCTTAATAAGACATTTATAAGCCTTGCTTTTGGTGGAATACCCTAGAAAGATACCTTCATCACTCTTGGTGTCAAGATTTCCATTTATATCATTCTTTAAGATATAACATTGACTACCAAATATTTTGAAGTAACTTACACTGGGTGTTTTACCATACCATAGCTCATAGGGTATCTTCTTTGTGTCTTTCTTCAATTGTACATTGTTTAATGTGTAGACAGAAGTACTGATAGCTTCCCTCCAGAAGATTTGGGTGATGCCTTTTTCTATCATCAATTTTCTAGCACAATCAACAATGGATTTGTTCCTTCTCTCAGCAATCTCATTTTGTTGTGGTGTTCTTGGTGCAGAAACCTGTCTTTTTATACCATGCTCATTGCAGAAGTTAGTGAATTCATCTGATATAAAATCTCCTCCTCCATCTGATCTCAAGAATTTTAAATCCTTACCACTTTATTTCTCTACCATAGCCTTATACCATTTAAACATCTTGAATGCTTCAGATTTATTTTTTAGAAACATAACTGTCATCATTCTAGAGTAATCATCAACAAAGAGAATAAAATATCTATCTCCATAATAACTCTTTGTCCTCATTCATCCACATAGATCAGTATGGACAAATTCTAGAATATCATTAGATGTATGGGTTTTACTTTTTAAACTATACTTTGTCATCTTACCTTTTTGACAATTCTTGCACATGATGTTGTCGAGCTTTGACAGCGTCGGTAAGCCTCTTACATTTCTCCTTCTGATTATTTTCATCATGTTGTCAAAATTCACATGACACAATCTTTTGTGCCACAGCCATATGTCTTCATTTCTATTCATTAAGCAAGTGGTGTTAGTATCATTCAAATAGAATAAGTTACCTTTTGTCTGTTCACTGGTACTAATCAATCTTCCTGATTCATAGAAGATCTTTGCCTTCTTATTATCAAATGCTACTCTATGACCTGAATTGTTCAACTGAGAAACACTCAACAAATTATAATTCAATCCTTTTACCAAATAAGTATTTTCACATTTAATCAGGTTATTCAACATTATAGTTCATTTACCTTCAACTGGACAAGGTGTATCATTACACATTCTTATTGTACCACCATTATAATACTCAAAAGTGTTAAACTTTTCTTTGTCACCGATCATGTGGTGAGTGCAGCCACTATCTATAATCCAGATGTCATTCTTGCTAACCTTAGATATGAGTGTAGTTTCTACATACCTTTCATTTTTATCTGAATCATATTTCACAACCACAAACACCATCTTGATGTCTTCATCAGGTTCGGTGTCAGTATCTTCATCTTTGCAAGCAGCTAGGTAGCTGGTTTTCTTTCCTTTGTCCTTATAGTCTCCGGTATCTCTTCTTTCTGATTGTCGGTAACTTCTGTAATCTTTGTTGTCACCTTTGTTAGATTTGTTCTCAAAAGATATGTCATTAACTCTGTCATCTTTTCTTCTGTTAGGACATCTTGTAGCAAAGTGTCCAATCTCTTTACAATTAAAGCATACAAGTGGTAACTTGCCTTTGTATTTAACTTTGCCTCTCTTCATTCTTCTAGCCATAAGTGCTTCTATTTCATCTAGATATTCTTCTTCACTTTCAGTATCTCTTCTAGATGTGTGTTTATGATTTGATTTTCTTATTCTCATAGAAGATTTAAATGTAGACTCTAAGTTTGGTAAGACACTATTATCAAAGTTATTCATCTCAAATGAAATCAGTCTACCAATTAAACTATCAAGAGTAATGGTATTGTTTTCTACTACTCTCATTTCTTGAATGGAAGAAACTCTAATAGCATATACAGGTAGTAAGGTTCTTAATATTTTACTTACCACTATCTTCTCTTCAAGTGTACCTCCAACTCCTTGTATATCATTGACTACTTCTTTGATTCTTGTGTTGTACTATGTCATGTTTTCTTCTTCTTTCATTCTGATATCATCAAACTTTCCTCTAAGGCTTTCTGCCTTGGCTCTTAGAACATTTGTATCACCTCCATGTACAAGCTTCAATTTTCCCACATCTTCTTTGCATTAGAGAGTGAGGAAGAAAGCTCTATGACCATGCAGTTGTGCTCATGCTTCTCTCTCAATTGATCTACTGTTAATACTTCTGTGGGAAACACATATTCAGTATTTAAGAATTGAGTAACATCATTACCAATACCTGATAAGTGGAGTCTTATCCTACTTTTCCATGAAGCAAAGTTGTCTTTGTTCAACTTGGGCACATCTCGTTTGTTCATCTTGTGATCTTGACTTAGGTTTTCAGACCTTCCTTTCTAAGCACACAAGCTCTAATACCAATTTTTAGTAATAACTGAGAGGGGGGTGAATCAGTGGCCTCAATATTTTTATCCTTCAAACTTAACCACCAATTTATAAATCTTAGATTATTATTTCCCTACAAGATGCATGCCATGAAATACTAATAATCATTAACTGTCTGTCAGTTTTCTCTATCAATCCTTATTCTTTCTTGATTACCAATAAGTAGTACAACTATTTACCGAAACTCAGTAAATAAGGAGTATACCGATCACTCTAGAGTTAATTATGTAAGATACAAGATAGTAAAGAAATGAATTCATACACACATAACACATGAATTTTGACGTGGAAACCTTGTTAAGGGAAAAACCACTGGGACCGGTACCCCAAATTTTCACTCTTTTGAAGTGAGCCCTGTTAAGAGCTAACCCTATTAAAGGTTACAAACACACTGTTAAGTGCGACCTTGTTAGAGGATTCTACACATAGAGTTTGTCACTTAGTAGCGGGAATCTATTGCTACCATTATTTAATCACCCTCCTTAGACTATCAATGGGTATCGGGAAAGTCCAATGCTACTTCCATGAATCAACCTTTTTGGCACTCCTTGAGATGTACCTCAATATATAGAAGATTGTTAAGTCCTTCTCGGTTAAGAGACTTGATGCTTCAATGGTTAAACTAAAACACTATGACCTGTTCATATTGCAACTTGAATTAGAGATTTTTAGATCTATTTAAGTACATTACCTCTCTGACCAATGTATCAATTAATCCTTGTGCTCCATACTTTCTACTCTGTGATGTTTTGCTCACTGTTTGTCAGTGTCTGCAGAATTAATTAGCTCTTCCTTTAGCTTGTTTGATCAGCACTGCATGAAGTTTTTCTTCATCAGTTTCTCTTTAACATCCTCTTTTTATTCACTCCCCTTAATCCCCTCCATAAATGAATTAAGCTTGTCTCTTATATAGACATAATATTCATTATTTCTTGATTCTTAATTCTTGGCGTGATAAACAATCCAGCCAATTAGATTTAAAGCATAACTCCTGATTTGTCTCATAGATACTTCTTGCCAACTATACAAATCATCTTTAAATCAATCACTTATGTATGGTCAAATAAAACAAAGTAGACAACAAGTTAAGTCTATTTTTAGTTCTATCAGCTAGATATTTTGTTGTTTTCTAAACTCTCTATTCTATCGGTCAACAGTTTAGTTAGTCGTCGACAAAAACTGACTAATCTATTGGTGAAACTCTAGTTAACTTTGTGATCTATGTCCATTGGGCATCATTGGAATTTTTCTCATCGGGCAACTATGCATCTTTGGTCGTCGGGCACTTTGAGTCTTTAGCTCGTCGGGCAACCTTCTGACTTTTCTCGTCGGTCATTCTGTAGTTTTTCTTCGTCAGGCAACACCATGCTTCTGATTGTCGGGTATCATTGTGACTATTTTGCTTCACTTTGACTGATGGTGTGCACTCTGTCAGTGTTTTTTTTCACTTAGTGAATACTTGAATTTTATGCATTTCTAAGAGCATAACCTTGGTTCCTTTGGTTCTTTGAAGTCTTTGGCATTTTGTTCATGACCGTACAAATGATATCAAGTTGACATCAATGAAAATACAATCCATTAACTGATTTAATGACCTACATTATCTTTCAAATTAACATTATCAAACATTCAATCAGTTACATGTCATCACTATTTTGGTTCCTTTGAAGGATATAGAGCTCGGGAAGAGGAACTTGAGCATTGGTAGCAGATCTAAGATGGTTGCAATAGACGGTGCAGGTATGAGTGTCCAGGGATATGAAGATCAATCAGAAAGAACTAGTGGTAAAATGAAGTATAAGAAGAACTAAGGGAACAGTGTGTCGGTTGAGGACTCAGAAGATATGTATATCAAGAACTAGCTTGGAATCTATGTGTTGAATCCCAACATATGTTCATCCATCTTTTGAGAACATATTTTTGCACCTCAGGTGTCTGATGCAGGAGCATCCTAGGGTAGTGGCAATCATGTGTCACCAAAAACATGTTTTGATTTGATTTATGTTTTAGTAGTTAACTTGGTTGGATACCTGAGGTGCTCGTTCACTTTGGTGGTAGTTCTTGGTTTGAAGATGCATTGCTTCATTGTTGGACTCGGTGATGGGACTTAGTGGTGTTCAATTTTGCTGTGATATTCTACTTGGGGTACACTACTCGGTAGTAGTTTCTTAGTGTGTACATCTCAGTGGTGTCTTTCTCAGTAGAATATTACTCAATGGTGTTTGTTTGGTGGATTTATACTCAGTTGTGTCTTTCACAGAGTAGTTTGGCTCTTTGTGTGCTTGTTTACCAACGGATTGTTGGGGTTCACCAATTTGTGTTTATGGATTAGCCAGACATTGGAGATTGCATCCATGATTTGAGGGGGTCATTAGGATTGTGTTGAGTCTTGAGGTATATAGATTTTTGGCATTGGATCTTGTGTGGACCTAAATCGGGTTTGATGTGTTCTCCTATGTATTTTGTTATTAATTGCAGACAACTGGTGCATTTAATATTTGTTCATTGTAAAGTGTATGGTTGGTTGGGTCATTTAATTACTGTTTGCAAGACAACTTGTGGTTGTGTGTATAAAAGAGAGTCTAGGTTGATGCTTAGAGGAGATGATAGATAGAGGCATGGGAAGATAGATAGAGGATGGAAGAGTAAGCTAATAAGATGAAAGATTGTAAGTTGTTGCAGATAGTTGTAAGTGGATAGATAGAGATTGCAGATTTCTTGGTGGCTTGCGAGCACAAGTTCAGATCTGATTTCTTCCACTTAGCTATAGGGTAGATGGATAAGGTTGGATCCTATGATATCTTGTTGAATATGTTGATATAATTGGCCCTAATCAGGAAGGCCTTACATCCCAGCATGTTGCATGTAATTGGAATTCTGAGATTGTTAGAATAGTCCCAAAGGATAACTGAGATGGGGGGTGAATCATTTATTAGTAACTTCAGTTCTTTTTACTTCTTTAACTTTAGAATACAACCAAGTAAATGCTTAATCAAATAACACAGTACTTAACACACAATTTGATTATGGGCAAACGAAATAGTAAAAACCCCAGTGGGAATTAGCACCCACAATAAACTATACTTGTTTGTAGTAATCCCTGTTAGAAGATATTTCAAACCTGTTAGGAGTTGTATAATACAATGTAATAAGTATAGTGACCTAGTAAAGGGTTGGACCCTGTTAGGAGTCTTTTACAAATAACCATGTTAGGGGTGGTGGACTCACTGTCCAAAAGCTCACTGCTTGATGGTGAAGGCTACAACCTTCTGTATAACAGATATGCACTATATCTGATGATGAACTGTAGAGTAGACCTGATGTCTTGATTAGTTCATGTGTATTCCAATCTTTCACTTCTTCTTCACATAGAATCTTGATGAATGAACCAACTCTGATAATCTTCTCTATACATCTTTCTTATCTTTTCATATCATTCACACTTAGCGTGTTACCTTTGACTTGTTATAAGTATCTTCCGCATAGTATGAGATCATGGGACCTATAAGAAAACTCTTCATTACATTCTTGTCAGCTCTAATAAGCACGCAATCATAATTACAACTGCGCAAGTATCAACCAAATAGACGCGACGCTTCACTAAGTCGGCCTCGCCAATTTTACTCTAACTTTGTAATCTTCTTGAAACACGTTTGGCACCTTTGGATTAATATCATCAACTCATAAATAAACATGAATATACACATGCATATATAGAATATAGGTGCAACTCAAGAAACATGTGATATACGTTGGCCCTAAACTGTTACACTTCCAGAACTATAATTGCCAATAACAGAATTACATAACTTTACTGAAACATCATATCTGGGTCTGCGTGTATGAACATAACATAATAAACACATCAACAACATGTATCTATCCACGCAAGTCTTCATATAATCATTTGGATAAGTGCATACAGAATTACTACTGTGTATTATATGTTGTCATCAATGACAAACATACAATCAATCAACTACTAAGAATCAAATCTCCAACAGAGATAATATAAGTTGATATTGATATATCTTGTATTATGTTGTTTCTGCTGTATTGTTCTTGTTGTTGGCTGCAAGTTTGGATAGTCCTTTATTGGATCCTCCAACCTTGGACTGCATCATATACGAACATGAAAATAATGCTCATATCTTTGTATACTCTTTTTTCTATGTGAGCATATTTTAATGATGACAGTACTCTGTTGTGTTCAGTGTTTCAATGGTGCATTTATTGTGATCACTATTGTATTGGTAGTTAGCAATATTTTGTAGGCAGTGAGAATCTCATTGGCAATTAGCTAGACTCTATAATTAGTGAGCCTTCCATTGGCAGTTAGTTGTTTCTCTTGGCTATGATAGCCTTATTGTATTTAATGGTAGTCAGCTTGACCGATAGTTATCCTACTGGAATTGATCCACACCTATAGTGATTATTTGCAAAAAATCACCTTAATCAATGTTAATGTTCATGAGAATTAGTTTCTCTATGGTAATCTGGTGTTTATTGTGTATTGTGTTTTTCATTATTGTGATTGTTTTAATGCTTGAATTATTCTTACCGATTAATTTTTATTTAAAGAAAAAAAAAATTGAATAATTGATTCACATCCCCCCTTAGTTAGTTGGCATGTTCAACAATTGGTATTAGAGATTTGGTTCCTTTCTATAGAGCTTAAGCGATTGATTAAAATCCAATGGCACACAAAATGAACATTCATATGTTTGATGGATCTTATTACAGTACCTAGAAAGAACAGATGTTAAGTTACATAATTCCATTGGGCTACAACACTTAGAAAATTGTGGAGACTAAGTATATTGCACCAGAGAATGTGGGTGATCCATCTACCCCTGATGAAATTAAATCTTGTGAGGAGAATCAAAAGGAAAGGTATACTATTTTTAGTGCTTTATCAAAAACTGAGCTTGCTAAAGTCATTTCATTGAAAATTGCTTATGAAGTTTGGGAAAAATAAAAACAGATGTATAAAGGAAATTCTAGAGTTAATTTATCAAAGGAGTTGGCTGCTAAGCGCATGTATGAGAACTTGAAATGGATGAAAATCAAAACATAACAAGTTATTTCCAAAATATTGATAATGTAGTTAATGAGGTCGTAAGTCAAGGAGGTAACTTGACTGATGAAGACATTATGGAAATAATTCTGATGACCTTATTGAAGAGCTATAGTTACAAAAAGTTTAATATTAAAGAAGTGTACGATCTGAAGACATTTACTTGAGAGAAATTATTTGGCACCTTGACCGTGTTTGAAATAAGGAAATTCAAAAAGAACGAGGAGAAATCTGAGACAACTTTTAAGGCCACAAAGATAGAAGAAGATTCAAAATACGATGAGAGTTCAGATGAGTTGGAAGAAAACTTTAGAAGAAGATTGAAGAAAGGTATGGGAACGTACAAAGGTATGTTACCTCTTAAATTATTTAGATATGGAAATATTGGTCACCTTAATACTAGGTGTCTATAGAAAGTAACAAAACAGAAGTATAAGAGATTTAACAAGAACATTTATAATGTCAATGAAAATGCTAGTATATTAGATAATGAATCAAAAGATGAGGATTTTTTGTTCTTGGCTGACGAAGATGAACCTAAATTTGATATCTCTAACATTTGTCAAAGATATAATGAATTTAATGATTTATATATTAGAAGAAACAAAGATAAATGGCTGATTAATAGTGGTTGTTCACATCACATGACTTGTGAAAAAAATAAGTTTGTGAAACTTGAGAAGCATGAAAGTGGAATCATGAGCTTTGGAGATAATCAAAATTCATATATTATTAGAATTGGTTTATTACTTTTGATGGAAACAATAACACTAAAAAAATTTATTATGCAAAAGGCATATATCACAATCTTTTGAGTGTCGACTAGATGTGTGAGAATGGCTATAACATTGTGTTTCAGGATAAATGTTGTGAGATCTGAAAGAAGTCTAAAATGGTTATTAATGCTAGAAGAAATGGGAAGGATGTATCAACTATAAGGAGCTACATAAAAATTCTTGGTTACATAGGTTTATGATAGTTGGATTTGGCACTGGAGGATGTGTTACATAAAATTTGATAATCTGGTAAGAATTAGTTCAACCCGTGCTATGAGAGATTTACCAAGGCTGACAAAACCATATAGTATTATTTGTAAAGGATGCCAAGAAGGAAAGAAAACTAAAGCATCATTGAAAGGAAAGTATAAATCATCATCTGACTTGCTAGATATTGTGCATACATATTTGTGTGGTCCAACCAGAACAAGGAGCTTATAAGGAAAAAAATATTTTATGCTTTTGGTTCATGACTTTTCCAAATTTACTTGGGTTGTATTTTTGAGACAAAAATATGAGGCTTTAGAAAACATCAAGATATTCAAGGCAAGAGTTGAAAATGAATGTGATAGAAGAATAAAATGTTTAAGGCTCGATAGAGGAGGAGATTTTATGTGTAGAGAATTTAATAATTTATGTGAGAAACATGGCATTAAGAGACACTTATCTTCCCCAAGGACACCACATCAGAATAGAGTGGTAGAAATAATGAATCGAACAGTTCAAGAAGATGCTAGAAAAATGATCAAAGAAATGAGATTAATAGAGACCTATTGGAGAGACGATATACACATTGTTGTATACACTCTAAATCAAGTACTTTTTACAAGGAAACATGGAAGGAAATCTTATGGACTATGGCATGGAAGAGAACCAATAGTAAAATACTTCAAAAAAGTTGGGAATAAATCCTACATTCACAAAGATAAGGACAATCGTAGAAATTTTGACAGCAGAACTTATGAAGGTATTTTATTGGGATATTCTACAAGAAGCAAAGTGTGTCAGTACTACAAGAGGCTAAAAAAGATGGTAGAAAGTTAAAATGTGAAGGTTGATGAGGATATTCAAAGAACACCTACTAGGAACATTGGGTATGAGTTTGATGAGCCCGAAGACAAAGAAAAGGAAGAATTAAAAAAAGTGAAAAAGACTGAAGAGGCTTCAGAATCTATATTTAAGACACCAAGGTACATTACAAAAAACAATTCTCAAAATTAGAACATAGCATATAATAATAAAGGACTAATCATAAGAAGTAAACCTGCTCAAGAACAAGTATTACTCTATTTACTTTTAGAAATTGAACTAAAGATAGTAGAATACACATGTAATTATGAAAATTGGGTAAAAGAAATGAAAGAAGAACTTGATCAGATTGAGAAGATTCAAACTTGGGAGCTTGTGCCGAGACCAACAGAAAAAATATATAATTTGTACAAAGTGGGTCTTCTGGAACAAGCTAGATGAGAATGGGAAAGTAATAATAAATAAGGAAAGATTGGTTTGCAAAGGTTATACATAGATTGAGGGCATTGATTTTGAAGAAACATACTCTCATGTTACCCAAATGGAAGTGATCAGAATATTTTTGGTTTTTGTCACCTACAAAAAATTCAAAATATATTAAATCAATATCAAATCATCATTCATGAATGGAGAATTAAAAGAAGTGTACATTGAGCAACTGAAAGATTTCAGGTCAGATAGTGACCCAGATTTGGTTTACATATTGAAGAAAGATTTGTATGGGCTGAAGTAGGCACCGAGGGCTTGCTATGAAAGATTAGACAAGTACCTAATTGGACAAGGATTTCAGAAGAGATCTACTGACAGTAATTTGTATCACAAGGTGATTATAGATCAAATTTTAATTATTATAGTCCACATTGATGATATTATCTATGGTGGAAATTAGGATATGTGCAAGGGTTTTGTTGAAGAAATGCAAAAGGAATTTGAAATGTCTATGATTAGTGAGTTGAAATTTTTTCTTGGATTGAAAGTGAACCAGAACAATAAAGGGATCTTTATTTCTCAGTCCAATTATGTTAAAGAATTATTGAAAAATTTTGGATTAGAGTATTCTAAACCAGTTTGTACACCTATTGTTACCATCTACAAATTAACAAAAGAGAACGAATCACCAAAGAGTGATGCAAGTAAGTATAGGCAAATGATTGGAGGACTTATATATCTAACTACTACTAGACCATACATTATGTATGTTGGTTGTTTGGAAACCTGGTTTAAGCAAGAACAAAAGGAATCTCATATTGTTGCAATGAAAAGGATTTTTTGATACTTGAAAGGGACAAAGGATTTAAGTTTATGATATCCAAAAGATTTAGACCTTTACCTGATATCTTACACTGATGCGGATTGGTTTGATGATAGAATAAGTACAAGTGGTGAAGCCTATTTTGTTTTCTCCCAATTGGTTTTATGGACAAGTAAGAAACAGGATTCTGTAACTTTATCTACTACTAAGGTAGATTATATTACACCATCTGCTTGCTACACTCAAGTTCTTTGGATGAAAAAAACATTAAAGGACATTGGCATTTTCTTTGATGATCCTATATCAATTATGTATGATAATACTAGTGCTATAAACATTTCTAAGAACTGATTACAACATTCCAAAATGAAGCATATAGAAATCAAATATCATTTTCTGAGGGAGAAGGTATTTGAAAATGAAGTGAAGCTTGAGTATGTACTGACAAAAGAGTATATTGTTGACATTTTCACCAAACCATTGTGCAAGAACACATTTGAGTATCCTATGAAGAAATTGGGGCTTCTACCCCTTTCTAGTTTGAACTAAGTGCACCTAAGTATACATTGGTCCAGGGCATTGCATGGTTATACCTTTCTAGATTAGTGCTTGGAGGATTCCTCTTAGGTGAAGCGGAGTGAGTTTCTCACAGAGATTTTTTTCCTTTGTCATTGTTGTCAAAGTAGGAGAAGAAAAGAGGTTTTCATGCTGACATATTAAATTATTTTGTTTATTGTTGATGGATAATTTCATCAATAACAAAGGGGGATATTGATGTAAATGTGATTGATGTTGTCATTAATGGTTTTCTTTGATGTCAACATATCTTACCTAGTTGATGAGGTTCAGTTGGGGTATATCGATATCCCATCGATATTTTTGGTTCTAATCAACTATGTATCGAAAGGTGTGTTATGTTTGTCTTGGTCTCATTCATGTTGGCACATGTTGAGATCTTTTCCTTTGGGTCCAAATCGATCTGGTTATCATTTGATGCGCTTTGGAGTGATTGTTTCCCTTGTAACATGTATTTTATTATTCATCAGCTATGATGACTGTATAGTGTATTTCTTTGTGCGAGAAGGTTTGTGTGATCCACATTTCATTTGTTACCACTACAGGAATGGTCTAGGGTGACCTATTTCAAATTTTTCTAGGCCGACATGAAAGTTCCTTTTTTGGCATGCATTGGTATATTGTAAAGTTGATCTTTTCAAGGAGGTATAGGTAGTATACAAATGTGAAAAGAAGGCTTATATATCTATATACTCTTTTCTCTGTGTGAGTGTATGTTACTGACAAAAAAACCCTATTGTGTTTGGTATTTCAATGGTGAATTTATTGTTATCATTATTGTAATGAAAATTACCCAGATTCTATAGGCAGTGATCCTCCCATTGGTAATTAGCCAGAATCTATAGGCAATGAGCCTCCCATTGGTAGTTAGTTGTTTCTATTGGTTTTGATAGCCTTATTATATGTAAGGGTAGTTAGCTCAACCGGTAGTGAGCCTATCGGTAATGTGTCACACCTACAATGAGAATTTGTAAAAATCTCCTTAACCAGTGTTCATTTTCATGAGAATTTTTTTCTTTGTGGTTTTTCCCACCTTGGGTTTCCATGTAAAAATCCGGTGTTTATAATGTTTTGTGTTTTTTAGTATTGTGATGGTTTTCAGCTTTAACTATTCTTATCGATTGAGTTTTATTTGAAGAAAATTTTTTAAATAAGTGATTCACACACCCCCCTCTTAGTTATTCATATTATTCAATAGTGTGAATAATACTTTCACTTGTGCACGATCATGTGATGATCATTATTTGTTGTATGTTTCCTTATGCATTATGGTTATGGTTGTACTTATGTTCATGGTGTTTATTCCATGTTTCAAAAAAAAATTGTTTAGTGCATATTTAACCCTATGTTCTGGGGGTTATTTGGCGTGGCATTACATCAATATCCCTAGAACTAAGGAAAATGCTAACTCAAACTAAAAAAGAAAACTAAAGCTAGATATGTGAACTAAGGTGCATGGTATCCAAGCTAGAGGTGTAAGATATGCAAATTGGAGCCCAACTAGATGAACTATATTAGGATCAACTAAGTGAACTTAAAATAGGCATGCATGTGCAGATATGTGCTCAATTATTTATAGGAATATGCATGAGAATATTCTTGAGCATGTGCATAATTAATTTATACAACATATGCAAATATGCATAATGAAACAACTATATGTATGCACAACATAAATGCATTGTCTAACACCCCCCCCCCCTTAAGTAATACTGAGGAAAAAGTATGAACTTCTAAGAATGAAATACAAGACTGGAAGGGACCCGGTAACTAGGCCCAAGTAGGTACCCATAGACAAACCAATACAATGAAATCTCTCACAAGAAGTGTAAAGGGGAAAACCCCAGCAGGAAAAAACTCCTCTCCAAAAGAGAGAAAATAAATGAAAAAGAGTACATATAATTAGGTATGAAGGACTCAAAATGTACCCCAAGTAAAGAATCTATCACATAAGTACAATCAAGAATTCCTGCATAAGAGAGAAAAGGTGAGATAGTGTATCCTCTCCCCCATAAAGAAGAAGCACGAATGCTAAAGATGTAGGATTGAAAACAAATGTTGATGAAGATCCAAGAGAAGAAAACCATGTTCCTCCGCTTAGGAAGAAACACATCCAATTACCAAGGTAGAATCAACTCCATGAAAGGAAATGGAAGGAATAGTCTCATGATGTGTTCCATGGAAGAATACTTAATTGTCCATGCATCTAAATCTAAACATGGAAAATCAACTGAGCAGGATCAAACAACTATGAAGATGCTTGATGAACAACTTTTGAAGGCATAAAAAGGGGATGAAAAAAATGCACAATCTATCATCAAAGGGAAAATTAAAATCCTTGATAATGTCACTAATGTCTAGAGTGTGTGATGTATCAAACAAACCCACAATGTCTAGAGTGTGTGATGGATCAAATTATGTTGCAATATTTGGTAGGTACTAATCCCACATTGTTGAAACTCAAAGGGAACAGTCAACCTTATAAATTGGAACAATCTATGAAGGAGGAGGTACATCATAAGTCTTAGGAACCTTGCTGGATGACTAAAATACACATCATAGACACATTAAAATGTCCTTATAACTAACCATATTTTCTTCTATTAATTAGATGGATATTTTGGGTCTGTTTAATTAAATTGATTAATATCCTTCCCTATTGACTTCATTTAATACTCTTATTCTATAAAATAAATAAAATCCTTATTTTTTTATATAATCATAAACATTCCCTAATTTCCTAAACTCATCCTATTTATCCCTTTCCAACTCCACCATTTACACCCACTTATGGAATGTGGAATAAATAAGTTATCAGCCACCTCCAACTACCTCCTATTATCCCACATCCTTCCCTCAACATCTTCTTCAATTTGAGGACAACCATAAATACTCAACCCCTCTCAAATCTTTTGTTTTTGTTTTTTTTTGTATATCAATATCTCTGACATTTCTAATATTTTTCTATTGCATATCAGATGAACAAAATATTACATCAAAATTGGATCATATACGGGAGTGTATGAGTTTCCGACAAAATATTACATGAGGTTTGGCTACAGCAAGGCTCAAAATTACAATTACTAATATCATGGAGAGGTTTTAGTTAATTAAAACATAGAGGACATAAAGCCATTCTAATCAGAGGGGAGATCATGATCATTGTCTGACTCATTTGAGTCTGGGGATACAGCATTGTATCCTATGATGCCAAAGTAAGGGCTTGTTGTTGCATTCCCTGTGTCTGGAGTTGCGTCCTATTGCTTTAGCTTGTCTATGAACTCTGTGATTTTAGTATCAAACAGTGGTCCTGGTTTATTGGTAGTGTACCCATGTGCAATGTCCTTTTTGTTGATCATAATCTCACCTTCCCTCAGGACCTGCAAAAATTTACTTTCTTTCAAGTTTATAATAGCAGTCACCTGCATGGAAACATCAGAGTAAATGAGTCTCCTTAGAGACTCAGTAAGATTCCTTCTCTTCCCTACCAAAACATCATTATTGTGAGCCTTCCAAATAACCCACAATATAATAGAAGACAAAATAGACCAAAAGACATTGCACCATTTGCTGCCATTGATGCTTCCAGTTATGAAATTTAAGGTATTAAAATGGGTTTTATATTTGAGGCAAAACAACTTCCAAATCTCTGAGGCAAAGAAACATTCAAAGAAGACATGCATCACTGATCAGGTTGTTTACAAACAATGCATAAATTAGGTTCCCCCCTGGCTTTCTGAATAGAAGCTTATGCAGAAGGAAGCGCCATAAGAAACACAAGATTTTAGGTTCAAGAGGTCTGGTCTAGATAGAGGTGAAGTATTTGTTCCACAATTCAGGCGGGGTCTCAAGGTGCCATAAGGAATTGGAATGCAAGAGGATATCAGAGTTTAAGGTGAGGAGGTGGTAGAGATATTTGACCTTGGTAAGATGTAGAGGGGTACCATCGGAACATTTGAAGAGGGTGGTGCAGTTGTCCAGAGTACAACAGCCATGGAGGGGTCCTAGGCAGTTAATGGTAGTAGTGAGGATGTTATATGTCCTATTCTGCGAGGAGGGAAGGTCAAATTTCTCCTGCAAGTTTTCCCAAGTGCTCAACCTGTCACCTTGTATCACATCTTGAAAAAGACAAATACCTTTTGCTGCCCATCTTTTCGCCGAACATCCTTGGAGTAGGGAAAGAGGCTTGTTTTTGTGATTAAGGTTCCACCATATGGATCTGGATCCACAAATTATCCCACCATTTTCTGTTGGGGTTGTATTGCAAAGAAATTTCCTATCCAGCTTCCAACTCTTCCATATAGATCTAAAAATATTAGATCCTTGTACTGCAATAGCGCTGTCAATACTAATAAGATCAAAAAAACTAAGGTGAGTCCAGGATTTGGCTTTATAGGGGTGGGCCCTATATAGGTTGTTTCTAATCAGAATCTTCCATGGTTCCTCACCCTTGGAGGCCTTGGAAATCCACTTAGCTGCAAGTTCTATACCTTGAGTTCTCAGGTCCTTTAGTCCTAGGCCTCCATAGGCCTTAGCTCTGGTGTACCAATCCCAAGAAATAGCATGGTATTTATTATTCCCCCTACCATCTGTCCACAAGAAGTCTTGGATAATCTTCTGCACAACACTGTATTGGTTCTAGTTAAAAATCCGTGAGGAGGAGAAGTAGATGGGATATGAGGAAAGAATCTTCTGGCAGACCTGGACTCTACCTGGGAAAGAGAGGAGGTTGCTGTCCCATTTACTAAGTTTGGAGAGGATCCTGTCCTTAGCCCAATTTCACATCTCATTGATGTTTGGATTAATAGCAAAAGGAATCCCAAGGTATCTTACAATTTGAGAAGGGCCTCCCCATTCCAATTCATATTTATTCCACCAGACTGGGGGGTTGGTACCCCACCCCAGCATGATGGACTTGGGTATGGAGATCTTGCTTCCTGAGGCTTCACAGAATAGTTCCAATTTTTGCATTAGGTATCCCAAATTTTCCTCTTCTATGTTTATCAGGATGGTTGTGTCATCTGCGAATTGGATATTGGAGACCTCTTGTCCATTGGGGAGGGATATACCTTTAACCTTGGGAGACAAGGTGTCATCTCAAAGTAAGTAGTGGAGGGAGTCTGCTGCCAAGACAAACAGTGCTGGGGCAAGGGGACACCCTTTCCTTATGGATCTAGTGAGTTTAAAGAATTGAGATCTGTATCCATTGACCTCTATGGTTTCCATGGCCCCTTTTAATAAGGTTGCGACCATATTGCAGAATGCAGGGGGAATCCCAACCTATCTAGCATGAGCAGGATGAATCTCCATTCTATTCGGTCATATGCTTTCTCATAATCTATAAGAAGCATGGAACTCTATTGTCCTAAATCTTTGGCCCACTCTAGTGCTTCCCAGCATGTGATCAAATTCTCAAGGATGTATCTTCCCTTTACAAACCCTATTTGGGTACTGTTGATCACTTTAGGGAGGACTTTGGCAATCTGGATGGCAAGGGTTTTGGCCAGAACCTTGTATCCTACATTCCGCAATGTGATAGGTCTCCAATTTTTTATTAGGAGTCTATCTCCTTCTTTAGGAATTAGTTTGATAAGGCCAGCATTAAGTGTAGGCCCCAGAGAGCCTTCAGCGATGGCCACCTAAAAAACATTGAGAAGGTTGTCTCCAATCCAGCCAATATTTGTCTTATAGAACTCCACTATGAGGCCATCTGGGCCAGGTGCTTTATCATTGGCCATACTCATGATGGCATTATTAATTTCTGCTGTTGTAAGGTTTGTCCCAAGATTGGCTGCATCTTCTTCTGAGACTTTATTAGGGATAATACCACTAATCTTCTGCAGAGCTGAGGTCATATATCCATTGTCTTCGGTGGTAAAAAGTCTGCTATAGAACCCAACAAAGGTGTTGAGGATCTCATCCTGGTCATTGATGCTATTGCCTTTTTCCATGATACAGGTGATCCTGTCTCTAGCCTCTTTCTTTTTTAGGGTTTGGAAGAAGAACTTGGATCCCTTGTCTCCCAGATTAAGCCAGTTAGCCCTGGCCCTCACTCTAGCACCTTTGGTTTTATAATGTTGGAGCCTTCTAAGGGAGTCTCTGCAACCAGCCACCTTATCCAAAATCCCAAGGTCTACGGGGTTGTTTTGGATTTCAAGCTCAGCAACTTGCAATTCTTCCACTATTTTGACCTCCTTCATCCTGTTGTCTTTGGCTTTCTTTTTCCCAACAGTCTTAAGAATTTGTTGCCAAGAAAGTGTTGTTTAATTCCATCTATCCACCTCATTACTATGTTGGGCTATATCCTTATTGTACCAAGCTATAATTTTGATAGCAGCTTGGACTACTTCATCTTGGAGAAGTGATGCATTTAGTGCAAACCTTGTTTGGTAATGGGTTGGACCATCATGGGATGGAATAAGGTGTATGCATGACTAGATAGGGTGATGGTCTGATAGGGTGTATGGTATTACCTTGACACAATTGTCCCCTAGGGTAGGTGGGCAACTGAAGAGCTGTTTGTTCAAGTAAAATTTGTCTAATCTAGAGTATATCCTTCGATCTCCTCTCTGGAAATTAGACCAGGTTAACCACACTCCTTTCGACTCACTTCTCCTCCCTGCCATCAAAAATTTAGTTTGGAGATCATCCTATTCCAAAAGACCATCTCATTCCCTTTCCATTCAAACCTTTGTCCTCCACTCTTATCTTGGGCCCTTTCTATCATGTTTAGGTCCCCTACTAGTATCCAGGGTATATCTTCTAATCCTGAGATCCAATTCCACAGGTCAATCCTCTCATGGTGGTCATTAGGGGCATAAACTGTGCAGACACCAAAAGTTTGATTTCCAGATTTAAGAGAGACCCAGACTACTCTATTGTGGGGTGATGCCCCCCAATCTCAGACCATCTTTCTCCACCTGGGACCAATCAGCATGGAGGCTCCTCCTTTACCTCTCTGATGCTTAGTGGAGAATGTCATGGCATCCTTCCATATACATTTCAATGCAATATCTAGAGAGAATCCTACTGCTTTGACCTCTTGAAGCATAAGGATATCTACATCTTTGTGGGTCTACATAAATATTTTGATGTCATACTTTCTGTCAGAGGTTTCTAGTCCTCTGACATTCCATGATATTCAGTTTAGTGACATGATATCTATTTGTCAATGTTCATGGGAGTCGTGAAACTCTTAAAATATGGGGGGATGTCTTTCTTTACTTGTTTGAAAGGTTTAGGGTTGACATGAAGAAGTGGGGGTCTCCCTCTCCTCTTCTTGATACTGGTTCCTTCTGTAATTTCCTGTGGGGGCTTCATGTCCATCTTGATATCTTTCTTCTACTTACTGATTGATTCTGAATTAAAAGAGAATTTGTCTCTCTTTGCATTGCAGGGGTCTCCCTGAACATTTCTGATTTCCCCTTCCTCCAGGTCAAGGTCCTCTTTGGGTCCATCCTCCATCCTCACCACACCTTCTATCAGGGTGGATGTTATGCAACTCCTCTTCATCCTATACTTCCAATGATTAGGAGGAGGCAGGAGAGGGGGAGGGGCTAGGATGACAATCACATTATAAGTATTGAGCTTATCTTCTATATCTGTCCCACTTGCTTGTAAGTCCACCCCATCTGGTTCAGGGGGAGAGTCAAGGAGAAGGGGGGTGGCAGAGCAATCCATCTTGTTAGTGGATGCACCCAGAATGGAGGTTTGGGATTTAAGAACATCTTGAACTGGAGGAAGCACTGAGTATGTTTTCCATTTAGGTTTTGAGACGGATCTGATTTTATCAACTCTGATTTTAATCCTCTCCAGAATGATTTGCTGGGTATTTTTAGTCCTCTACTTCAGTCCTAAGTTTATGGTGTCTATATTCAGTCCAAAGTCCAAGTTGCAGGCAGGAGGGAGATTTTTAATAGCCTCCGGTACCTCCAGGGTAGGGGCCGAGGGGTGGGGTGTTGAGGGCTACGAACTGGTTTTTGAGTTTGTCAAGGGTAGCAGTGATATCTTCTGGGTTCTCCCTCCATTCTATGGTGGACCTAACCAATGGTTCAGGAGGACTTTATATCTCCTGGGGAGGATGGTTGGGTGGGGAGATGGGTGGGGTTACTTCAGAAGAATTAGGCTCGGGAGAAATCTCAGTCAGAACTTTGGGGTTAGTATTCGAGGAGGGGTTGCATTTTTTCAAAATAGGGCAATCTTGTTTCTTATGGCCCTCTTTCCTGCAGAGGTAGAAACTATTTAGACCACCCAAAAATGTGATAGGGCATACTATTGGGCACCCCCTAAGGTCAAAAATGGAGGGATTCAGGAAAGTCTATTCCGAGTTGCAGGGAAATAAGGATCCTTACATCAGTGTGCAGGATAAGCGTGTTGGATTGGTCAATCCAAAGCACATTACCCACGGGGTTGAGCGCTTGAGGAATAAGATTAAGCAAAAAGGGAGGTATGATTTTAATGACAATCTAGCGGGGGCAAGATAGGGCCAAAACTTCATTGTGTGAGGCCTCCAGAGACCAGGGTAGGGCTCTGAATTCATATGGCCCCACTCTCCAAAATTGATTTTCAATTATAGCTTTTTGAGATTTAGGTTCTACAAAAAACATTAGAAACAGCCCTTTTTGCAACATCCTACAATATGAGAAATGATACCCTAGTCTTTTCCCCCAAATCTTCTGAAACCAATCATTAAGGTAATTCCTAGATGGGATATTGGACGCATCAACAACAGCAAAAAATATTGCACAATCTTTAAGCCTAGTTTTCTCATGTTCAATTGCGACCATCATTTGGGGATTAGCTTTAATGATGAGACCGGGTGGCAAAGGAATCTTACCTCGATCTCCTGCTGTGGTTTGTGTGCTGGGTCCGTGCGTGGAGATGAATCATGCTCCTTCAGGAAGTGTTCGCTCATTTTGCACCACTTTTTTGAAGGTATTTTGCTGGGGTTTGGAGACTTGGGTTCCATCTCCACTCTGCTCTCGTGAAGTCCCAGCCACAGACACGGCCACTGCTGCCAGTATTTTCCTAGTCTCGGCCTCTGCAACTGGCTTGATCGCCTCTATCGTCGAGACTACTCTGTTTCTTTTTTCCTTCCTGGGGTCTACAACGATGCTTTTAATGAATCCTTTGTTGCCATTACTATTGTGTCAGGTGCGGTTTCTCTCTCCCTCCTGACCGCCGTACCCCGGGGAGGTGGAAGCCATTAATGGCACACCTATTAGAACACGCGAGAACTAGAGTGAGTGCAAGGGTTTTTCCCTAGTTGCAGAACATCGGCCTCTATCATGAGGCTTAATTACTATAAATTGTTTTTGATATTAAAAGTAGCCAAAATGAGACGGCTGACCCAAAAGAAAACAACACATAGTCAACCTATCCCTTCCTAACATCAAAAATAACATCCAAACATTATTAAACAGCCTACTCCCCAGAAAAAATAGCAAAGAAAATTTTCACCCTGACATTTCTAATATTTAATAATTTGCATCATCATTATATACATTTCTATATAGTTGCAATTTGATTTTTTCATTCCTCTTTTGAATTCTTCCATTTTTCACAACCTCTTGTGCAATGTTCTTTGAGAGAAAACTTATTTAAAATACAAGATTGTGTGAATAGTAGGCATTAAAGATAGAAATCCATTTTGCATGCTTATAAGATTAACTAGTTTTTTTTCTTATATTTTTGTATATGCATGTGCAATGGCATGCTCTCCATTGTTTATGTTGGAAATTATTCTAATTATTTGATTTTGATATTCTATTTTTCTCTATCACACACATAGGTTCAAGTAACCAAAACTCTCCTCATATATCTAGTCCACTCGAGATACATGAGAGTTAGGACTAGCCAATTGAATTGCATACTCAATGGGAGAAAAATGAGAGAAAGAGTCATTATACATGATCAAGTCTACCAACTACAATAATCTCTCTCCTATTTTGATCTTTGATGAGCACTAAACCAAGGGTAAACTCAACTATATTGCGCTTCTCATTATGAGTAAGCTAGTAGATAGAAAGAGGGTTGGAAGATAGTGAAGAGACACAAATAACATCATTCAATGTGTCATCATCAATGAAAGGAAATTAAGTAATAAAACAACTTCCTACACTAACCTTAAGGGGAAAATAATGTAAAAAAATTCTCATATATTTTCAATAGTTACAGAAATAAAATAAATAACATGCATACCACAACAAAATGATTTACATAGAGACAAATCTTTCAAGAGAAACCCCCCACAATCCAAAATTTTCTCAATATACTATTCAAAAATTAATAACAGATTACAATATACTTGCAGAGAAGCTTCTTGCAGGAGTATTACCAACAGATATCCAAAGGTAGCTCAAGAGGTGTCAAACTCTTACAAAATTACTTTACAATGTCTCTCATGTGCCTAATATATAGGAAATACAAAATAGGAAACTAAAAAATGGTATTACAAAACCATGGGCTAAAACCACCCATAAAATGTGCACAAAATATCCATCATTGGATATTTTACCTAATGACAAATGTTCTGGATTCATAATGATAAATTATATATAAATTCTATTTTATGGGAAAGGGAGGTACCTCTTGCAACCCCCTGCACTCAGGTATCAATAGTACTCCTTTTATCAACAATACATTTTAATTATTACAAGTTTGAGACACTATTTTCCCAACAACCAACCTCAATAGAACCAATCTAGCAACACTCATGTAAGTGATATTACCCATCAAAAGTTATGGAAATGATGAAGGGTACTCCCCTTATTCAACCAAAGACACACAACACAAAAGGGAAATAAACAAAAAATTGCAAGAACATAACAATGGCAAGAATAGAAACACTTTCTTTCTATTATCTTCAAGGAAATGACATTACAATATTTAGAAAAGTAACATGCTACAACCACATGGGCATTCTCATTACAATAATCTGCAAGACAGAGCCATAATCTACATTTCTTGAACTGAACCCCAAAATCCCCCTTCATACCTATATAAGTAAGACTGTTAACCACCTTAGAATATTTTGGAAAATAAAATTTTCACATTTTGGCACCCAGTGGTTCAATTTCCTTTCTTAAGTAATTTTTCTAGCTCTTCCTTTTGCATTGAAACTTGAGTGTTGATGGCCCGACTTTCAAAAGTTGTAACTTATAAACCGTTGATTCGATTACTATCATAACCCTATTTCATAAATCCAACAAAGCACTCTATAGCTTTCAACTTGCTAACCACCAGCCAGTCAAAATTTAACCCCCTTCTAGATCCTCTAAGGCCTTCAAACTAAGTTCAAATTTTTTGTACCACCCCGCCAAAATAGAAAATTCAATATCTTCAGAACTAGACTTGATCTTTCCATGAAACTTTACCGAATGGATTATATGTCCAAAATGAACCTTCAAGGAAGAAATTGTAACAATTTGTGCTCAAATGAACAACTTACTAAAAATAGAAAACTTGCCAAAAATAGTAACACTGTCCAAAGATAGCCCTTATTGAAAAACTAGACAATGTTTTTGGGTGATGCAAGATTGCTCTTACACCCTGGATTCTCATGCATCAGATACCTGGGGTAATTTGATAAGTGACCTTGTCACATCTCAGGTGTGCACAGGAAAACCAAGGCAGTCAACCTTTTCCTTTGATAGCCATAATGAATCTTCAACAGGTCATCATTTCCATTTGAACAAGTACACTTCATATTGTATGTTTCTTGGGCTTCTATCCACACAACCATCCAAGATATCATCTATCTCTTCTGTAGTTGAAGTAGGTGTTAGAAAATTCCACTGTTCTTTTTCTATCTTATCTTCCATACTATCTTCCTGATACTCTGTCAAATATGAAATAATAAACACTAGTGAAATATTGATTTCACTGGGTATCTCTACTTCATAAGCATTTCCATTATAGCACTTCTTTAGAATGTTTGCATGGTCCAAATTTCTTCATCTTCAACTTATTGTATGTTCCCACTAGAAATCCCTCCTTCCTCAAATGAACCATAACTTCATCTCTAATCTGAAATTCCTTGTCTCCTTTTTTATCTGCCTTAGCCTTGCAACAAATATTTATTTTATTAATATACTTCCTCACCTCTTCATGCAAATTCTTCAAGTGTTCTGCAAAGTCTTCAGCTTCAGTGCTACTCTTTTCTCCATTGTCCAACTTCCTTAGTTGTGAAACATTTCTAGGACTACTTCCATATACAATCTAGAGTGGTTATTTATCAGTTCTCATATTTTCAGAAGAATTGTATGCAAATTTTTTCTGTGGTAAAATCAAATCTGACCCCTTCAGGTTATCTCCTACTAAGCATCTCAATAGATTTCTCAAACTCCCATTCACCGCTTTTGTTTGTTCATTAGTCTATGGGGGGTGTGTTGATCTGAACTTCAAATCCATCTTTATATTTTTCTACAATGTCCTCCAAAAGTACCCAACAAACTTAATGTCTTGATCTAAAATTCTTCTCTCTGGTAGACCATGTAGTCTCACCACTTCTCTAAAAAATAATTCTGCCACGTGAATAACATCATTAGTATTTCTACAAGGAATGAAATGTGTCATCTTTGAGAACCTTTCTACCACCAAAAAAATGGAATCATGCCCTTTATGAGTCCTTAGTAAACCAAGAACAAAGTCCATACTAATATCCTCCCATGGTCTCTCTAGTATAGGTAATGGTTGATATAACCCTTTATTCTAGCTGGTTTCTTTTGTCATCTGACATATTCTACAACTCTACACAAACTTCTTAACAGCTTTTTGCAATTATGGCCAATAATAATGCTCAATAACCAGAGGAATAGTTTTATCTCAACCAAAGTTTCCATCCAATCCTCCACAATGCTTCTCTTTGATTAGGTTCTCCCTCATGCAACTCTTTGGAATGCACAATTGGAATCCAACCATCTAGTCTTGTCTAGAGTAACAAGTTCTGTGCAAGCTCTCTAGGCCTCACCAAAATTAGGATCCTCATGATATAAACTCTTCAGTTCCTTGAACCCAACAACTTCGATCTGCATCTCTGTCAACAAATTTTGCCTCCCTCTTAGGGCATCTGCTACCCTATTAGACTTTCACTCCTATGATTCAAAAAAAAGTGCAACTCTACAAAAACTCAACCCATTTTAAATGCCTTTGATTTAAGTTTCCTTGGCTATTCAAATACTATAAAGCTTGTTGATCAGTAAATAAAACAAACTCTTTAGGAAAAAGATAATGTCTTCACTTCCTTAATGCCTAAACTACAGTATAAAACTCTTGAACATAAATATAGTATTTTCTTTTGGCATCATTCAACTTCTTACTAAAATAAGAAATGTATTTACCTTTCTGACTCAAAACAACTCCAATGGCATTGCCACTAACATCACAATCTACTTGAGATACCTTATTCAAATCTGGAAGTGCCAAAATAGGCTACTATATAACTTTTCTCTTCAACAAATCAAAACTCTTTACTACTCCTATAGTCCACTTAAACTTGTTTTAATCCTCTCATGTGTAGAGCCTCCCTCATTTTCCTTCTATGTTTGACATCCCAAAGGATGGGGGGAGATATTATTTTATTCATGTCTATGTTGAACCCGTGTGAGATGGCACCCTCGGGGTGATATCTTGACTTCTTGATTTGTGTGACCTGCCTTAGACTTGAGATGCAGTGTGATATCCTATCCCAATCCTGTCATAGGTTTTAAATTTTTTCTCATGATATACTTAGCATTTGACACTTTATTTTGATGCACTATGGTTTATACACCTTATGTTGTGGATTTGATCGCTTTGGAGTTAGATGCATATTATTTTATGATGCTCTCGATGGACTATTTTATGGTACAATTATGAACTTGCATTATGGGATATTTGATTTGACAAATGTTATGATCCTGCAATGGAATATAAATTTGTATGTGATTAATTAGGAAATTTTGATTTGATCAAGTCATGATGCAATGTGAATTTTATTGAGAAATTAAAGTTAAATGTTTAAATGATGTTTATGAGTGCATATAATTTTAGGAATGAAAAGTTAAATTGATTTTGTGATGAAAATATAGATGTTTCCTAGAATTTTTAAATGATGATCATTTTATATGATGTATATTATATTCCTTGGACTAGTGATATTCGAATTTAGTGTGCTGGGAATATGACCATGGTATTAAATCGGGGAACCAAATATAGGCCTAGATGTGAATTCAGTTCAAGCCAAGGTCGCATCTAATAAGAGACAAGACCTCGTTGTATTGTGTTTAATTTCATAAATGTAAATGTTTTTATATTTTCAATTTGTAATATAAATTGTAATTTTAATTCATGTGTGTGCTCAAGTGGAAATGTCATGTGCCTCGTGAAATGTAAAATGTGTGTGTCACTTGACACTTGTAATATGTACATGTGACCATGACATGTTCACTTGAGGATTGGTTGCTCACCAACCTACGTAAGTACCATACATAATCCCCATGTAAACCCCTTGGTTAGGGAGCTTAAGGTATTATCTTTTCAAGTGAATTTCGTGGGTATGCTTTTAGTAGAATTTTGAGAGGCTAGAAAGGTACCTAGGAGTGTGTTTGAGCCTTTTTTAGGAAGCACATTTGATATACCTATGGGTAAGGGTCATTTTTAACCCAAATACAACCCTTAGTTGAACAAAAGACCCTTCCAAAAGTTGGATTTTCAAGATGGACGAAAATTAATTTTTGGAAGCATACTCTTGGTTAGACAACCATTCCTTTTAGGTGCAAAGAATTGGTTCACTTTTTGAGTTACCTTTTTTGAATCCATTTTTAGTAAGCTTTTAAGAAACTTAGGGAAGACTAACCAATGAGAAACTTACATTTTTTCAAGACCACTCTAGAAGCCTTTTTAGTGGAGACTCTCCATAGTTGAGAGTTTGAACACTCACTCTCTATCTTAGAGACTTGAGTAGTTTTGAAGAATTTTTGGAGGAAATGAGACTTGGACAAAAAGGAGCTCATCCTCAACCATTTTCCCCATAAGATTGGACTTAGGTTGGTGGCTCTCATTCTACTCTTTGTCGTTCTTATGGTGTATGAGAATATGGATGTAGTATGTTAGAATGCTTGAAAATTAGTGGAAATGATTGTTCTAGTTTTTTCTTCCATTGTTGTGTTGTTTCTTATTTGTGATTGTGTTGCATGCATTTGTGTATGGGAGTATCAAGTTGGTCCACTCACCCTTGGGAGGGAAGAGTAGCCTTGGGGGTGAAGGTTTTAGGACAGCCCATGGATGTAGAGTCTCACCTCAGGGAGGAGAGGGAGAAAATATGGAGTATGAGCTCCACGAAGTCATACCTTGCTTCTTTTGGAGATCATAAGGATGTAGCTTTGGCTTGATGTCTTGGGGACACAAGGGATGAAGTTATGAGTATGGGAAGGATTGCTTGTAGAGCTATTTTGAAATCTTTGAGAAGGCTTGTGTTTTACTTTTGGGTGGCTTTCTCCCCATAGGGTACTTTGTCCACTTCACCCCATTTTTAGGGTCTTTGTGAGAACCATTGTGGAAGACTTGGATGGGAGTTTTGTGTTGTGTTGTTGTCTTTCTATTGTTGTTAAATATGTGTATCCTGCCTATTTTTTTGGTTCCCCAAGCTCGGGGGCGGCCTCATAGAAGCCTAAGCTGGGAAGTGAGCTTCCCATGGTCTTGAAAACTTTCTTTTGCAGATTTTTGGATACTCTCGCACTCTTGAAGAGATGAAGATAAAGCTTGAAATAAAGGAAATTTGTCTATTTTATAATGTTGTCTATATAATAGTCTTTATGGCTAAAATGTCAAATCTTGTTTTGGAAAGAAGAAATGAAATGTAGGTAATCTTTAAATATAGTAGATAAAAAAAGGAGAAATTTTGCCCATTTTACATTGTTGTTGTGTGTTGGCCTAAGTGATGGAGTTTAGAAATCTTGTTTTAAAAAGGAAGAGAAAAGCCATGTTAATTTTATGTAGAGCAAATTAAAGAGATATTGTAAGAGTTGAAGGTAATTATTTTATGTGTAGATGAAGTTTAGTAAGGATATTGTTATTTGGAAGTATTGTAATTCAGCCCTACTTTTTGATTGAAAACAATAGAAGTAGAAAGAAAGTTATTTTTGTACTATCTTATCTACATGTTTGTGATGAATTGAAAGCAAAGTCCTTAATGTATTCATGCATATGCTTATGGATTTACCTTGTAAGTGTTGTCAAAAAAAAATACCTATATACGTTCCTTTTAGTTTAAATTTTGAAGGTTTATATTCATGTACCCATTCTGTTTATTTCTACATTTATGTTATTTAAATAAAACAATACAAATATAAAAATACATATATACATTGTATAATGCGGGAAGTCTTAAAAAGAAAAAATATTGTGAACAAAAGAATATATAT
>MU225281.1:782053-797903 GCA_018584345.1 Thuja plicata | reverse complement strand
TATATATATATATTTGTGTGTGTGTGTGTGTGTGTGTGTGAATATATATCCACAATATCTTTCATGGCCTCCATCTTCAACCTGCAAGTAAGCATCAAAATGAAAACATAAGAAAAAATAGCTAGGGTTTTGAGAATAGTAGAGAAGAGGGAGAGAGGAGAGAAAAGAATGAAAAGCAAACAAGTTTTGGGTGTTGAAAAATCTTACCCTAGCCCTAATTTCAAAATTAGGGTTAGGGCAAGAGAAAAAAAAATTCAAATTCCTCTCCTCTCTCAACTTTTGTTTTATTTCATAGGATTATTATTAAGTTAATATGTGTGACTTGCTAATTTAATTGAATATAGTTATTCAAACTAGTTTTTTTTAAGAGTAATTTAATGATTAATTTATTAGATTTTTAAGTGTGGATAATGAGGAATTTATAAGATAGAAATAAAATTAAGTATTTAATAAAACGTTTAAAGAAATTGTATTTTAGCGATTAATTTTGCATATAAATGTTTTTTGGTTAAATGATTAATGGTGAGAGAATCTTAGAGTGAAATTTAATTAAGTTAAATTTGAAATTGGGTAAACAATTATATTTTTTATTATTTGTGACTTTTATTAGTTGTAATTTCTAAGGAATATTAAATGTTATGATTTTAGTTAAATCCTTCCCTTGTTCTTTTTTTTTATCTCTAACTAAACCTTGAGACTAGGATTAGATGTAAAACAAATTTTAGGATGTTAATTTATTTCTAGTGCACAATAGAATAACTTGAACTATTTTATCAACTAATTGTTTTAAACTTTTTTTTTAATGTGGGACATTATAATCTAAATAGTTAAATTCAATTATTGAGGAACATTCTAATAACAATTAAGTGATTATATTAATAAGTTAGGTGTTAGAAAATAAGGGTTAATTGGATTATTAAATCAATGATTAATGACTCAATATTAAACTTAGGTTATGCGGGAATTCTTGAGTATTTATTAAGTAAATTAGTTTAACCAGACACTTTTAAAAGTGACTTTAATGATTAATTTATTGTATTTTAAATGAATATGACTAGGAACTGGTGGATTGAAATTAAATTAGGAATTTTATAAAATACGTGAAAATGTATTTAAATGATTCATAGTAATTATAGATTATTTTGTTTAAGTGATTAATGTTAGGAGGTTTAACAAATTTAACCTAGATACTCATCATTTGGGTTGAGAGAGGTTGGCATATGGTCAGGATTCCCCTTGACCCTAAATGTGACTCGTGTTACTAACGTAACCTAACTCATCATCTATGTAAACATTAAAACTAGTTAGTAAACTTGGGAACCTCACAATTGAAACCAACACTGTATTTATCGTTATTTAAAAAAAAAGTTATGTTTTTAGACGTAAATTTTGGGCATGACATCATGGTTTCAATTAAGTGTCTATAGATACTATTGAAATTCTTGATAAACTTTATGTAAAAGCTATCCAAACCATGAAAAGACCTTACCTCAGTAACACTCCTTGGAGTAGACCATTCAAGAATAGTCTTTACTTTCTCTGGGTTCATTTTAAGACCATCTGCAGAGACAACAAAACTCAGGTACAATAAATTCTTCACAAAACTGTACTACTTTAGCTTAATCAACAACTTCTCTTCCCTTAACTTCTTAAAAACCCTACGAATATCCATTATATGCTCTACCAATGTCTTACTGAAGATGAAAATATCATCCAAGTAAACAATAACAAACTTACTCAAGAATTCTCTCAATACCTCATTCATGAGCCGCATGAATGTACTCAGTGCAATGATTAGCCCAAAAGGCATGAATAACCACTCATACAAGCCCTCCTTTGTCTTGAAGGTTGTCTTCCATTAATCTCCTTCTCTAATCCAGATTTGGTGATATCCACTCTTTACATCTATCTTTGTGAAGTACTCAACTCCACTCAAACAATCCATAATGTCATCCATCCTTGGCAAGGGAAGCCTATACTTGATAGTGATCTTATTGATAGCCCAAGAATCTATACACATCCTCCATTCTCCATTTTTCTTCGGTGCTAGTACTACTAGTAAAACACATGGACTCAAACTCTCTCGAATCAACCCCTTCTACAACAACTCTTGCACTTGTATGTTCAACTCTTCACTCTCTACTGGAGTCATTTTATGGACTTCCATATTTAGAAAATTGGCTCTAGAAATTAATTTCATTTGATGACTAATATTTCTTATTAGTGGCAACCCGTCAAGCACATTATCATATACAATATCTTGAAACTCATCCAAAAAAATTTGCAACTTCCACAAGTACATCTTCTACTTCCTCTTTATCAACTTTTGGAATTAAAGAAAAGCACATATGCTCATGCTTCATGCCTTCTACAAACTTCCTTACATACACTGAATATATTCTTGCACTACTAGATACCTTTTCCTATGTTTCCTTCAACAATTTCAACTTGTGTCGAACTCCATCCTTTGTCCAAGAATAGATATTTGCATACCCATCATGTACTTCACGATGATCAAATTTTCATGGTCTCCCAAACAACAGATGACAAACATCCATATACATAATATCACATAATACCTCATTATGATAGTTTTCAATTTTAAACTTTATCAGACATTGTTCATTGACAGAAGCCTTTTGATCCTTTTGCAACATAGCAATCTGATAGGAATTCAGATGCTTTCTTCTCTTTAACTTCAATTTATCAACCATTTCCTCTAAAACAAGGTTATCAGTACTACCACTATCAATAATGGCATTGCATACTTTACCTTTACACTTACACCTTGTGTGAAATAAATTCTTCCTTTGCTCAAGTTCCTTCTCATCATTTATCAAGGCTCTTCTGGTAACAAGGACCTATCCTCTTTTAGCATCTTCCAAATGTGACAACTTGGCATCTTCATCCAGATGTGCAACTTGTGCATTGTTGTATGGTCTACTATTTATTCTCTCTTGAAACTCATAAGCTTTATGTCTGTCTCTTTAATGGAAACAGGCTCCACGAAAACCTCCCCTTCCTGGTCCTTGCCCTCTCTCTCTTCCTCTTCCTCTCTGATATTTTCTCTTTTGATCGCGAAGGTTATAGAATTTATTTCACCTCTGATTCTGACTACTACTATAGTCACCATTCTTCTTCTGATCTTCATTTCAGCCTCCATAAGACCGTCCACTAGGCTTTCCACCATGACCTCTTCTACTTTGCTTTCTCTCAAACTTCTTATTCAATTTTTCTTCTACCTTCAAAGAAAATTGATATGTGACTTCAACGGTAGACATTCATACCATTATCAACTCTTTTTGAATACTCAGCCTCAACCCATTTATGTAACGATCAACCTTCTCCTTGATACCTTCAGAATGACCCATTCTGATAAGGAATCGATAGAACTCTTATGTATACTCCTATATAGATTTCCTACTTGCTTCAACCCTTAAATTTTCTTCATCAAAACAAGCTCATAGTCAACAAGAATGAATTGTCTCTTCAGTTTGTCCACCATCTGATCCCACCTTGTTATCTTCTCCTTCCCTCCTCTATTTTTCTCCAACTGAACCTCTTTCCACCAAATTTTAGCATGACATTTCAACTTGGCCTTTGCAAATCTAACCCTCTCGGGATCTTCTATTTCCTTAAACTCAAAGTACTCTGTATATTGATCCAATCGATTAACTCTTCTCGATTAAGATTTCAAGAAAGAGAGATCAGTCCAAAGATGGAGTTAATGGTCTAATAAGTTTTGTTATGTTAGTCAACTTATCTCAAGAATAACCAAGCAAAGCATTGTATGCAAGGAAATCTCTCAAAAAATATTATCCAAGAAAAGCATTGCATCCAACAAAATCCACAAAAAATGTATCAGATCTTTTCAGCCAAATTTTATGTAGTATCAAAGCCTATTATGAGCTAATACAGTTTTCCTTCTTTCAAACCTTAGTTGCTTGAAGCTCCAAAATGATGTAAAATCTACAAATATGATTAATGGTGAGCCCTAGGTGGATTCACCTCGCAATGTGGAGTTAAGGTTTCATCTAATCCACTAGTTTCCAAGGGTGTTCATCCTCAAAATTCCTATAAATGAAAACCAAAGCTCTCAAGATTCACATAGAGAAAATAAATAAGCCAAGTATATGCAAATGAGCTCCAAATAAGCTCTTTTATAAGTCTCCAAAAAAGATTCTGGAAAACCTATTAAATTTCCCCTCTTTTATTTTTTATATTTACTTGCAATTGGGAATAATAATGGATTGAATATCATTAAGAATTAATTTATACTATATATGGTCCTTTAATTGCTTCAACCAACTATAAATATTGTAATGTAGCCCTTAGACATTCCTAACAACGATCTTTCAAGCACCTTGGAATTTGGAATAAGTATGAAAATACCCAAAACATACAAGTCAAGAATCTAATCAACCACCTTAATCTTCCTTTCCCTTCACAAAATGATGCCAAAACGGTGATGAACAAACCCTAGTCAACCTACAATGATGTTATCCAAATTAAATAAAATTTTGACACAAGTTTCCTTCATTTAATGTCCAAACCCTAGTTGTCCAAGGTATTCTAAATATATGGCAATTAAACCTCCAATTCTGAAGCAATATTTCTTCTACCTGTAAATAAACTTCAAAGCCTAGCTAATATGTTTTTCCTTCTTTAAACCCCTATTTGGTTGATGCTCCAAAATGATGTAAACCCTAGACAACCTACAATGATGTTATCCAAATTAAATAAAATTTTGACACAAGTTTCCTTCATTTAATGTCCAAATCCTAGTCGTCCAAGGTATTCTAAATATATGGCAATCAAACCTCCAAATCCGAAGGAATATTTCTTCCGCCTGCAAATAAACTTCAAAGCCTAGCTAATATTATTTTCCTTCTTTAAACCCCTATTTGGTTGATGCTCCAAAATGATGTAAACCCTACAAGCTCAAAGATGAAACCTAGGTGGGTTCCCCTCTCAACATGGAGTTGGGTTTTCATCCAATTCACTAATTTCCAAGAGTTTCCATCCTCAAATTCCCTGTAAATGAAAGTCAAAACTTTCAGGCTTCTCAGAGAGAAAATCAATAACCCAAGTATATGCAAATAAGCGCCTTTATAATTCTCCAAGGAAGCTTCTGGAAAAACCATTTAATTTTCCCTCTCTTCTAATTTTCATATTACTTCCAATTGGGAATAATAATTTCATTAAATAACACTCAGCTTTAATTTCCAACACACATAGGCAAACTCATTCGAGCTTCTTCCTATTGTAGATACTACATATGGTTCCTTAATTGCTTCAACCAACTATAAATATTTTAATACAACCCTCAGGTAATCTTGACATATATCTTTCACACACCTGCAAATATGGAATAAGTATAAAAATATAAACATACAAGTCAAAAATTTGGTTACCTACCCTAATCTTCCTTTCTCTCCCCAAAATCATGCCAAAATGATGTTGAACAAGCCCTAGTCCTTCATTTAATGTCCAAACCCTAGCCATGTAAGGTATTAGGAATATATGACAATTAAACCTCCAAATCTAAAGTAGTATGTCTTCCACCTACAAATAAACTTCAAACCCTAGCTGATATGATTTTCCTTCTTTCAAACCCTAGCTTAATGATGAACCATGAGTGAATTCACCTCTAAATGTGGAGTTGATTTTTCGTTCAATCCACTAATTTCCATTGATTTGTGTTCTTAGATTTCCTATAAAGAAAAGTCAAAGCTCTCAAGCCTCTTAAAGAGAAAATAAATAAGCAAAGTATATGCAAATGAGCTCCAAATTAGCCCTTTTAAAATTCTCCAAAACAACTTTTCAAAACCCCATTTAATTCTCCTTTTAATTCTCATATTTACTTGCAATTTGAAATAATACTAAATTGGCCTCTTGCAAAAAAAATTCAATTAACATAAATTCACCTTGTATTTCCTTGCACCTATCTCTATAAAACACTTTATTAAATTATTTGAAACCTTCTAATTAAATGATAATTCTCATTTAGGCATCCACATAACATCCCCTTTAAATTTATCAAAATAGCATTAAATTTAAACATTATATCTAGCTTTAACAATAACATTAATTTAATAATAAAGCTCTAAACTATTATTAACTCTCAAATAATTATATCCGCACCAAAACAAAACTAAAAATAGAAATCCATACACTGACCATGTCAACATTCCTTATGTGACTTTCTAGAAATAGAAAGTATGGCCAACAAACATTGGTGATACAAATCCCAAAACTGAAGATATTGCATGTTGAAGCTGAGAGTAGACCGAACTGTGACCAACTGCCTAAAATAGAAGTTACTATAAATAGCAACTACTAAAACTAGTAAGTCGGCCCAGGTTCCCAACTAACCAAACAATGTAAAAACTAACACTTTAAAAAATAGTAAATCTCAGAAGACTTCTCCAAAATCACTCCAAAAAGTGTCACATCCTCTAAGTTCATTGGAAACATCAAAAGCCCCCTCTGAACCAGCTGACAGACCCTAAAAAAAGTACCAACCAATTCGCAAGAGGACCTGAAAGTGGGGACATTACAAATGATGGAAGAAAATAATGCAAACTCGAAGCTCACACAAGAATACATCAAATTTATGACTAGAGAGTGAGAGGCTATAAAAGCCACAAGCATCTTAAATTCTCAAGTTCATTTTTGTTGTTTATTAGTTGTTGTTTACTATTCAATGTTATTTTGTTGTTTTCAATTGGTGCATGAGCTAGATTTGATTTAGGCCTAATCTCGTTACGTCATTGTCTGCTCTACATTTAAACAGTTCATGTTTGTTGTGATAGTGTATAAGGTTTGGATACCTTTCAAAACCCCTCTTTTTTAATCTCCTTTATGTTCTCTTCATCCTAATGAGAGATCATGCAGTTTGATCCAAAATGTCAATCATGAAAAAAGCATACAAAGTTTAATCTAAAAGCTCATAGATTTATTAATATGAATTGTGGAAATATCATATCTCTAGTCATAATTAAGAAGCTTTGCAAGTATGACAATTAAACATTTTACTAAAAAAAAACACAATCAAAAATGTCTTTTAAAAAAAAATTTGATTCCTTTAATAGTTTAGCAATTCAAACTTAAAAAACAAAGAAAAAATCCTAAACAAAATCTAAAGTGAATATATGACAAACCCTAGCCATGTAAGGTATTATGAATATATGACAATTAAACCTCCAAATCTAAAGTAGTATGTCTTCCACCTACAAATAAACTTCAAACCCTAGCTGATATGATTTTCATTCTTTCAAACCCTAGCTAGTTGAAGCTCCAAAATGAAGTAAAACCTACAAAATGCTCAATGGTGAATCCTAAGTGAATTCACCTCTAAATGTGGAGTTGAGTTTTTGTCCAATCCACTAATTTCTACTTATTTTTGTTCTTAGATTTCCTATAAATAAAAGCAAAAGCTCTCAAGCTTCTTAAAGAGAATAAATAAGCCAAGTGTATGCAAATGAGCTCCAAATGAGCCCTTTTAAAATTCTCCAAAACAACTTTTCGAAACCCCATTTAATTCTCCTTTCAATTTTCATATTTACTTGCAATTAGAAATCATACTAAATCGGCCCCTTACAAAAATTTTCAATTAACATAAATTCACCTTGTATTTCCTTGCACCTATCTCTATAAAACACTTTATTAAATTATTTGAAACCTTCTAACTCCCTAGGCACAAAAATAGTCACTTTATAATTCTCATTTAGGCATCCACATAACATCCCCTTTAAACTTATTAAAATAACATTAAATTTAAACATTATACTTAGCTTTAACAATAACATTAATTTAATAATAAAGCTCTAAACTATTATTAACTCTCAAATAATTAGATCCACACCTAAACAAAACTAAAAATAGAAATCCATACGTTGACCATGTCAACATTCCTTATGTGACTTTCTAGAAATAGAAAGTATGGCCAACAAACATTGGTGATACAAATCCCAAATTTGAAGATATTGCATGTTGAAGCTGAGGGTAGACCGAACTGTGACCAACTGCCAAAATGACAGTTACTATAAATAGCAACTACTAAAACTAGTAAGTCGACCCACGTTCCCAACTAACCAAACAATGTAAAAACTGACACTTTAAAAATAGTAAATCTCAAAAGACTTCTCCAAAATCACTCCAAAAAGTGTCACATCCTCTGAGTTCATTGGCAACATCAAAAGCCCGCTCCATACCAGCTAACAGACCCTAAAAAATAGTACCGAGTACTTCGCAAGAGGACCTGAAAGTGGGGACTTTACAAATGATGGAAGAAAATAACACAAACTCGAAGCTCACACAAGAATACATCAAATTTATGACTAAAGAGTGAGAGGCTATAAAAGCCATGAGCATCTTAAGTTCTCAGGTTCATTTTTGTTTTTTATTAGTTGTTGTTTACTATTGAGTGTTATTTTGTTGTTTTCAATTGGTGTGTGAGCTAGAGTTGATTTAGGCCTAATCTCGTTATGTCATTGTCTGCTCTACATTTAAACAGTTCATGTCTATTGTGATAGTGTATAAAGTTTGGAGACCTTTCAAAACCCCTCTTTTGTAATCTCCTTTTTGTTCTCTTCATCCTAATGAGAGATCGTGCAGTTTGATCCAAAATGTCAATCATGAAAAAAGCATACAAAGTTTAATTTAAAAGCTCATAGATTTATTAATATGAATTGTGGAAATATCATCTCTCTAGTCATAATTAAGAAGTTTTGCAAGCATGACAATTAAAGAGTTTACCAAAAAAAACACAAAAATAATGTCTTTTAAAAAAAATTGATTCCTTTAATTGTTTGGCAATTCAAACTTAAAAAACAAAGAAAAAAACCTAAACAAAATCTAAAGTGAATGTATGACAAACCCTAGCCATGTAAGGTATTATGAATATATGACAATTAAACCTCCAAATCTAAAGGAGTGAGTCTTCCACCTACAAATAAACTTCAAACCCTAGTTGATATGATTTTCCTTCTTTTAAACCCTAGCTAGTTGAAGCTCCAAAATGAAGTAAAACCAAATATGCTCAATGATGAACCCTGAGTGAATTCACCTCTAAATGTGGAGTTGAGTTTTTGTCCAATCTACTAATTTCCACCAATTTTTGTTCTTAGATTTCCCATAAATAAAAACCAAAGCTCTCAAGCTTCTTAAAGAGAATAAATAGGCCAAATATATGCAAATGAGCCCTTTTAAAATTCTCCAAAACAACTTTTCAAAACCCCCATTTAATTCTCCTTTCAATTTTCATGTTTACTTGCAATTCAAAATAATACTAAATTGGCCCCTTACAAAATAAAAAAATCAATTAACATAAATTCGCCTTGTATTTCCTTGCACTATCTCTATAAAACACTTTATTAAATTATTTGAAACCTTCTAACTCCCTAGGCACAAAAACAATCACTTTATAATTCTCATTTAGGCATCCACATAACATCCCCTTTAAATTTATTAAAATAACATTAAATTTAAACATTATACTTAGCTTTAACAATAACATTAATTTAATAATAAAGCTCTAAACTATTATTAACTCTCAAATAATTATATCCACACCTAAACAAAACTAAAAATAGAAACCCATACAATGACCATGTCAACATTCCTTCTGTGACTTTCTAGAAATAGAAAGTATGGCCAACAAACATTGGTAATACAAATCCCAAAATTGAAGATATTGCATGTTGAAGCTGAGGGTAGACCGAACTGTGACCAACTACCTAAAATAGCAATTACTATAAATAGCAACTACTAAAGCTAGTAAGTCGGCCCACGTTCCCAACTAACCAAACAATGTAAAAACTAACACTTTGAAAATAGTAAATCTCAGAAGACTTCTCCAAAATCACTCCAAAAAGTGTCACATCCTCTGAGTTCATTGGCAACATCAAAAGCCCCCTCTGGACCAACTGACAGACCTTAAAAATAGTACTAACCACTTCGCAAGAGGACCTGAAAGTGGGGACATTGCAAAAGATGGAAGAAAATAACACAAACTCAAAGCTCACACGAGAATACATCAAATTTATGACTGAAGAGTGAGAGGCTATAAAAGCCATGAGCATCTTAAGTTCTCAGGTTCGTTTTTGTTGTTTATTAGGGGAAAGGCACCAGTAGTGGACATAGCACCTATACCCGTTCACTCAATTTTAATCATTTATTTACCAGTAGTGGATCATTTATATACCAATATTTGGTCATTTTTTAGCTTTTTTGACCCATGATTGGCTCATTTGTGCACCACTACTAGTGATTTACTGAACCACTACTGGATTTTTTTGTGATTTTTTGACCCATGATTGGCTTAATTATGAACCACTACTGGTGACTTGAGTGAATAATTATTGGTGCAATGGGGTCAAGTATCGGTAAACACTTTTTTTGGACCACTTTTTGACCCCTTCGCGCATAACATTTTGTATAGAGTGCATTATTATTGGCCAAAAGCTGAAACCTTAGCTTTAAGCAGCTAAGTCGCATACGAAAACAACTAAAAAAAAAGCATCGAAATCCGATATCATTTGGTACCTCAATTGAACACACGAAGTTAGCTATAGCCACTATTGGTGTCTTTCCCCTAGTTGTTGTTTACTATTGAGTGTTATTTTGTTGTTTTTAATTGGTGCGTGAACTAGAGTTGATTCAGGCCTGATCTCGTTACATCATTGTCTGCTCTACATTTAAACAGTTCATGTCTGTTGTGATAGTGTACAAGGTTTGGAGACCTTTCAAAACCCCTCTTTTGCAATCTCCTTTTTGTTCTCTTCATCCTAATGAGAGATCATGCAGTTTGTTCCAAAATGTCAATCATGAAAAAAGCATACAAAGTTTAATCTAAAAGCTCATAGATTTAGTAATAATATGAATTGTGGAAATATCATATCTCTAGTCATAATTAAGAAGTTTTGCAAGCATGATAATTAAAGATTTTACCAAAAAAACAAAAAATAAGTCTTTAAAAAAAAAAATGATTCCTTTAATTGTTTGGCAATTCAAACTTTAAAAAAAAGGAAAAAACCTAACCAAAATCTAAAGTGAAGGACAAATGTTCACACCTCCTTTCATAAGCCACATAATAAATAAATATTTTAAATCTACAAGTTACTCTTCAAAAACCAAGGGACACAATTAGACAATGATATATTGTTTGATTAGATAGAAGCATACCATTGCACTTGGCATCAAAGTTTCCCAGTGTTAAACATTTTATAAAAATAATTCATAACATGCAAATTTGTTAACTGAATATTTTGTTGCATGATTCATATTTGGCAATCAAAATCCAAGGATGCTATCCTGATGCAGATCACTAATTGTTATAACTAAATTTTTAGGAGCAAAACAGTTACTAGGAAAGAGAGAAATTATATGAATGTCCACACATGACCAAGAATATTCAACTATATAACCGGTAGAACAAGCAGGTTTGACATTCAATCGAGATTTGACAAGTGAGAACAGTGTAATGTACACGAGAACCTGTTCATTAGCTTAATCAAATTTGTCGGCCTCTAGCCAAATAGGACAGATATCTTATCCAGAAAAAATCAAGGCTGCTCATAGCTATACCACTATACTCTTCTTTTAACTAACATATTTGGCAACAAATATTTCACTTTCCTGTCAGTAGAAAATCAAGACAGTTGATAGGATTGAATTCTCTCGCTGAACTGTTACAACTCTTATACATCTTATCTCAAGAAGTAATAATGGCACCCCGAGTAATTAGCTCTTGTCCAACCCTTGCTGGAACAAACATTTCAAATAGTATTAACTTAATTGTTCTCTATCCGACTTCTGTGACTTAACGTACTCAAAAGAAATTCTGTACAAGATTAGACTCACTTTGATGCAGTCGTGCCATCTTTGATCTTCTCACCACGTAAATCATGCTCACTGTTACCACAAAAATCTTGTAGCATGGAGAAACTTCAAGTCTAGGGGAACTCTGAGGAGATATGTCATTCACACTTTAAAGCACGTGTAATTCTCCAAGTGGTCATACTTGAGTCTGGATTTGTTTTATGGACCTCTTCATGATTATTGTTGTTACACATGTTTTTGCAAATTGCAACAATAAACTCATCATTTTCAATGGTATACAGGTACATAGCTTGCTCATCCTGAAAACAAATTCAATGTAAACATAGAAAAATTTAACAAAAGAAAAGTAGAATATCAACATCTGTTTGCATGATTATATAGTGCGAGTTCATTGGTTCTTCCTACTTAAATGCGATGTATTTAAAAACAACTCCAATAGAAAGACTGCAGACTATATCAGCAAAGTTTTTAGTGTGTTGTTCTTTGAATGCATGGAAGACTTAAAAGAGCACTAAGGAAAAGAATTTCAAGGAAATAATTGGCAATCTTTAAAAATACGCTTTGCTAGTACATTTTTTCTAGAAATATAAAGAGCCTGTAGGTGATTACTCGACCATGGAACAAAAACATATATTAAACAGTTCTTTTATTACAGACCCTAAGATTCCATGCCCCCCATTTGATGGAATAAACAGAGATTTTCATCTTTACATTATAGTCTTTACAGACAACCTCCTACATTTTAGAACTGGAAAAGCCCTCTGAGATGTGTACAATGTTGGACATCAGCATGCATATTTTCTAGATGAGAACAAAAGTGATGGAAGAGTTCAATAGCTAAAATTCAGGGGCATTTTCCAACAGTTTTCAAATTGTAGTTATTCCAAACTTCTCTCCAGAAATCATTTGTATGGTCAAAAAAATTTCAATCGCACAGTTTGAACTATAATGTTACAAGGTGTTGGCAACTTGCTTTGTGATAGTGAATGAAACAAAAGAGATTTTTTCCTTGCCAAAAAGACTCGTAATCTTTCCCTATAAAATGGTACTTTCCTCCTCAGAACTATTGCTATGCAATTCCTAAAATACAAGGAATCATGATAGTGCAACCCACTAGAACTATAGTAATCAAGAATGTGTATATGATGCTACGTGGAAGAAATGGTTTGAGAAATTCTCAATGCACATTAAATGCTCAGAAATTTGTTAAGTTTTCGTGCAACAATTTTCTCTTTTATGGCTGTGAATGTTATACATAAAATATAAAAGGCAAATAATACCCACAAATACCTATCATTAACCATTACCAGACTTTTCTGAGAAAAGATTCATACCTCAGGCCATGTACAAAATTCATCTGGAAACACTTGCAACAATTCTGCTGCACTTTGCCCCGAACAATATGCAGAGACCTCCATGCTATCATCTTTAAGTTTAACAGTGAAACTGAAACTTGGAGTTATTTCACTGTCACAGACACAGAGGCAGAAACTACAGATTGGCAAACCATTAGGTTCTTCACTCACAGAATGGCCACAGTGTGAATGTGATAATTCTATGTTCAACTCGTGAAGTTCAACTCTTTCGATAAGAACCCTGCAAACCTGTGTGTTATAAAGATTGTCAAGTATCCTCAAACCACCATTTCATTTTGTCTGCTTAAGTTGTAGTGTAGGACGTTTTTGGAAGCAATCCAACAATTAAACATGTTTAAAAACAATTGTAGTTCTTAAAAGTTGAACACCAATCTGACTCAGAATCTTAGAGACAAAGTTTGAACACCAAATTAATGAGTTGCATTATGACAATTCTTTCGATGTCATCAGTGATTGCTTCCTTCACTATTAGATATTGCTATACATTTCAATTTATTTCTTTCAATACTGCAGATGACTCACAAACATGTGGTCCATCACAAATTATGCAAAATTGCCAGCTACTTCCTTTGCTTCCTAAACTATTTGCAGTCAACACATTCATTCACCCAAAGCTCAACTTTGTTTAGCAAATGTCTCCTTAGTTCATATCATTACTGATACACTATAGTGATACATATTTAGGAAATGAGGCAGATGCTGAACAATTCTTAGGTTCATGATCATGCAAAATTTAGGCGAAATTGAAAAGTAAACAGATCACTGTAAACAGTACGGAAAACTTACTTGTGTACTATTCATCTGAGATGAAAGAGAGGCAAGAGAGGAAATGTGATGCAGACAGGATGAATTTAGTAATGCTGGAAGTTGACTCATGTTAGTTATTGATGTGTCACCATTGCTTTCATGCCATAAACACTCCATCCTGATAAGCATAAGTAGTTTAGATGCACCAAAATGAATGAATATCCCAGCTGTGCAGTATAAACAAGGATACAGTTTCCAAGAAGAAGAAGAAACATGCACTGAGCACAATTGAATTCATACAACTGGTGTCAATGAATCTGAAGCAGAAATCAAAATGTAATATATAATAATTTGATACTGCAACTTATCACCCAACCAACCCTAAGTCCCTGTTCTATAACGTGCAGGCCCACACATGCACCCATAATCCTGAATAAAACAGAGACAAAAAAGAAGGTAATAAGTCAAGAGTTTTAACCTGCCTTCAGAAGTTGCATAACAGGCCAGGCCAGACAAAAAGACCGTGTCACCACAGCAGATCATACCAGCTGACCTGAATGGCAGGTATTAGATTTGGTGAGATATTTCTTATGTCTGCATAATTTAGACAAATTATAGGAACTGCATAAAACAGAAGGATATTCAAAACATTAGGGGAAAAACCTCATATGTAATGATTGAGAGTGCTTTTGGATGTATTTCTACATTGATTTTGAGCATCAACATTTTGGATCACATTCTGTGATCCATCATCAGGATGAGAAAAAATGTGATGACTATTTTAATTACAAAGTCTAATTGTTACAAGAGTGAGCTACAGGCTGCTAAGAAACAATTACTTTAATAGTTCAAAGTAACAACAACAAAAGCAGGGAGAGTTGAAGGCACTAAATAGTAACACCATGTGCATAATCAGATTTTAAATTATAAGACAAAAATATTAACCAACTTGCATGATATATATTGAGTTAGGTTTAGATAAAACACATTGAACATTAAACTCTGTAGCGGGTCACCATATATTATGTGGATTTCATGTATTTTGTTTAGGAAGTCACTGAATATCGAAACATATAAGACCTAGCAAGCCACCAAAATCAACTACACAAAACCAATCAACATGGTGCCAGCCAAAAACATGTTGCCCTTATATAAAAGCAGACTCAATCAAGTTATATTTGTTTTCATTTTCATAGTGTAAATCTTGGGGCTCCAATATTATGATGGTTTTTTGTGTTGTTCTGTTTTTAGACCTAACTTATTTCCTACTTAGTAAAAAGAATCGGGATTGCAAACAATGAAAGTCTTTGTACATTTACCCAAAACCTGAATTGTATAGCACAGAAGAAAAAAAAAAGCAGAAACATCAACAGATTTCCATAATCAGCCACATCATGAAAATACCACAACTATAATAAGGTGTTTACTGTTTATTATGATGAGCTTCAAAAGAAGACTAACACCTTCAAAAATAGCATCATATCTACAAAAATGTATTATAAAAGTGAGTCCCAGCCAGTAGCTTTTCAAATGTATTAATCACATTTTAGATGGCGAATCAAATGTCAATTGTATTCAAGGACACTCATCTTTAGGAGCATTTTAACACAAGCCACTTAAGAGTCTAAGATTAAATATCCTAAAATCTCAAAAGTAAAAAATAATATTTATTCTATATATTGAAGTCCTTAGATATTGAAGGTGACTCAGCCATCATCATTAATACCCTAAGAACTGGTGTATATATATTAATTCATGTGTCTTGTTACTGACCCTTATTCAATCTTACAATAAATATATATATATATATATATAGCAAAACATTTAAGAAATAAAAACAGATATACAAATACTTTAAAGCTTAGATACCGATGCGCCCTGTT
>MU225281.1:751866-772045 GCA_018584345.1 Thuja plicata | reverse complement strand
CCTTCAAGATCATGGCCTATTATCATGGCATATCTTCCACCTCTTGTTGAGAAGCAAGACTTCATCAAGGTATGAATTTCGAAATTGCCATTAAGAGGGGAAAAATGTCCACCTAACTGCAGTTTAGGAGACCTTCTTTTTGGAAAAGAAGAAGTCCAAGGCTATATATAAGACACCACAGTCAGTTTTCCATAATAAGAGCCCTTTAAAGCTGCTCATTAACTAACTGTGGTGTGTTGTGAAGGAATAAGTTATGTTTGTGCATGATGCACTGCAGTCCAAACACAAATGATAACTTACAGCTCTCTGTGATTTTAGTTTTAAATGAAATTACATATACATCAGCATATGTATTTCAATACATATGCTAATGCATATGTAATTTCAATACAGCAGTTTACATGGAATGCATGAGTTAATGAAACGATATGTATCAACACAACTCATCGCATATTGCCTGGAATAATATGCGATATGCAATGCCCTCATTTAAATGCCAAACATTATAAAGTGACGCTTCAACATATAGCATATGCGTTTGGGTTGTGGTTAAAACTTTGCAAGCGTTAGTGGAATCGTATCCTTCTTCGATAGCATGTTGATTTAATCATATGCAATGCAAAATTTAAACCCGATAACTAACATGTATCACTGCGGGTTTTAATGAATGGAATGGCATATGTTTTAATAGTTATCGGCGTGTCTTTTTTTAACGCAAAACACATCTTAGGAAATGACGTTCTAGCATATACGCCAAAAGGTAAGTTTTGTGGGACTAACATATCATTTAAATGAATGCCGCCTCAGACTAGCCGTGGGTGCTGCTTTAAACACATGCAATATGTGATGTAATTCGGCGGTTTTAACATGCTATGGAATAACAGTTATTTAAACAGCCCGATAACTAAAGTTATCATTACCGCAGCTTTGATGAAAGGAAAAGCATATGTAATTTTAATACATACGCTAATATGCACTTGACACATCGCGGGTTTTATTGGTGGGACAGCATATGTAATAAGGCATAGCGCGGGTTAAAAAGAAATACATGGCATATGGCCAGCATGCGATGATTGTTATCTGAAGTTAACGCCATGTATCTAGGAAAAGATACTGCCAAAAACACTTCGCATGCTATATTATTTTATTAATATAAAAACAAAATATTAATAACGCAATACAACTAATTATAATATGTATTATAATTAGCTTAAACTAATTATAATATGTATTATAATTAATTATAACTTTTATTAATACTATACTAATTATTATTTTGTTTAAAATAATAACAATAAATCGTTTTTAATAAAATAATAATAATCACCAATGATTTATATCCATTTTAAAAAGATCTTTTATAAATCTCGTCGTTTTATTATAAAATAAATTTCTATCGACAATATACGCATACATAATTGTTATTTTTAGAAATTTATTTCAAAATGCTAAAGGACTCAAAATGTTTGTATACGTCTTAGAATTTTAATGATTTGATATGCGGATTCAATTCAGAATCGCGCTATCATTAAAATTCCTAAGCAAAACTCCGCAGAATGGCGCAAAGTTTTAAAATAGAGTTTAAAATCTATTACTTATACAAAATAAGCTTATAGTTTAGGCGATCGACCAGAAAAGATCATTCTTATATTGACATTGGAAGAACACGAAAGACTGCTCGCAACGCTACTGAAAAACCCAAGACACCACTCAAAACTGGAAACCAGAAAACAAGACGCAAAACGAAAAAGAGGAAAAAAAACAAAAACAAGAAAGGACTTTGACGTTTAGTTAGAAGATGAAACAATCAAAATCAAGGGATGACTGATTCCATTGAACAATATTCTTTCCATAAGATCGACACGCTTAGAGAAAAACTTCTAGCAATCAACTGAGAATTGCGTAGGGTTGCCCCAATTTTGGGGAATGCAAAATTGAGGACAACATATCCAGAATCACCTGCTACACCAAATCTCCCCCGATACTCTACCAGTCCTCCATGGGTATGAAATCCAATTGTACTATTAAGATAAGCACTACCAAGGGTGTCTGTATCACAACTACGATATCCATCCTCCGCTAAACTGCCATGGATGTACTGACTCTGCAAGTAGTCTCTCAGCAACTTGGAGCTACTAACTCCATCAACTGAAGCTGCCATATACCCATCCCATAAAGGATGGTATGATTCTGGAGCCAATCCACATCGATGCATAATCAAGTCCTCTACCTGTGGATCAAGTGAAAGATGATGAGCACTCACTATATAGTTACGGCAAAAGGCTTCAATCTCTGTTAAAGGCTCATCACTGACAACTCTAGAATCAGAAGATGGCTCCAAACTCTGGCCCTGAATTGCTAATTGGGTAGATGCCCTGCCAAATCTCTCTGCATACCTAATAGTGTACTCTTGGTCATGAAACAAGTGAAGGTATTCTAATTTAAATCCCTCCAAAGCACTCTGGATGAACTTCAATTCACGAATATGAGTACCAACCTCGACCCCATATTGTCTCTCCTCAAATCCTGCTCTCCAAAGGAGGTACTCAACATACTTATATGTGCAAACGAAGCGAGATAAGGTTGAATCAACCTTCTCTCTAGAAACCCTCAACTGATCCCTTCGTCTCTGTGGCTCAACAATCTGTCGAACATAACCAACTGCATGGGATGAAATAACATGATTGTTTCCAGAGGAAGGAAACAACTGAACATGAGAGTCAATCTCCCAACCAGATGATACTTTGCATATATCTCGTGAAGATGCAGTAGCGTTATGAACATATATCTCGTGAAGAAGATGTAGTGTCATGAACAGTCACACAACTCACTGACGAATCCACCTCTGCATCACAAGAACTCTCAATGACCTGCCCTGCATCATCTGTCAATGTGCTGACTCCTGGAGAACTTGACACAACCAAAGGCTCTCGACAACTCTCTACCAAGGTACTCATCCCAACTGTGTCCACAACACCTAAATACATGATGGATGTAGCCACATCCTCACTACAACCCATGGGTGTCAACTCATCACCAACCATTGTAGAAAACTGAACTGAATCTGTAGTTGGTGAAGACTACAGTCGGCTCAACTCCACATCCAACCGTGTCTGTGACTCCTGAAGAGCCAGCTGGTTGCTCTCCCATACCTCTGTAGTTGCCTCAAGCTCATGAGTGAGCTCAACTACCTCCTCTTTCTTTCCCATCAATGCATCATAACAAGTGCAACCCCACTCGAGAAGGTAGTCTCTGTCAACTAATAACTGCAAGTTATTATGTTTCATTATTCTGACAGCCTCTCATAATGAATGGATCTCTATCAGGGAAAGACCACTATAACTGTGCTCATCTGACATAGGAGCATCCCAACCAAATACAACTAACATCTGATGGGCAACATCATAATGGTCTAAGGTTGTAGCAATCTGACTATCACTCACCTTCAACTGCCTGGTCACATGATGTCTCTGAACACGTTGACCCCCATGTAAGCTCTCTGACTCACAATTAACAATGTGATAAGAAATTGTATCCACAATGCTCACCTCATGATCAAAATCATCATGTGTGCTATCATCAATGCAAACATCAATGATTGAGGCACTGCTACTAGGTACCTAAACAAGTGACTCATCTGATAAAGTGGAAACTGCTGCTATATCAGTCTACTCACACGCTCCCACTCCCCATGTAACTGCAAGTCCCTGGAATTCATGATCCTGGGACCTATCACCAACCAATGAATTCTCTGATTCATTTTGTAAGGTCTGAAGTGACAAATCAGATTCACTGCAACATGAGTCGTCCTCATAAATATCATCAGTAGTACCTAAATCACGAGTACCAACATCATCCACCCATAAACCCTCTGCTATCTCATGCTGATGCAAACACATCTCGATGTTGTCATAGAAATCAGAATTACTAGAACTCACATTTTCCATGCAATCCGCAAAATTAACACGCTCATCATGCAAGTCAAAACACAATGTGGCACCAACATGTTCTTCACTTGCTCTGTCATCAACGCCGTCAATAGGCTCAAACAAAGGATTGTTGTCATAAAAATCAGAATTGTTATCATGACTGATAACAGCTTCTAGAGCGTTGAAAGTACCAACATTCTCCTCAATTGTAATGTCCCCAGTCCCGCAGTAAGCTAGTATGGCACGTGGTTAGCCTATCTTCCCCATCCGGATAGGCTAAAGGCTTCTTTCAGAGGATGTCAGCCAGTCACAGGCTTCAGTGGGCGAGCTTTTATTATTTGGGCTCATTACATTACTTTATAAAAAGATATTATAAAGTCACTTTATGACTTTAAGTTACTTTATTTTATAAAGTGACTTAAAGTAACTTAAGTGGGCACCTTTATCCTACATTGCTTAAGTTGTGGAGTTTTCCCTCACTTTGAGGTTATAAAAGAACAAAGCTTTCTTGGGAAAAGCACAATGAGATAATATAAACAAAGAAGTTAAATTCTGGTTGCATTTGTGATTGCTTACTTTCTCGGGGACGCAAACCCTTGAAGAGAGTTTGAAACGTTGGACATAGCCCCAACATTTCAACAAGGATGGAATCACTCAGATTTCATATTGGGAATTAATTAGTTTTCACAGAAAATAGTATTCTGATCTGCATGTTGTTTCCAGATTTGACAAACAAGTGAGTATAATAGTTTGTTTGTTTATTATATGTGAGATGTTACTTGTTCGGTTCTCTCCATAGAAGGAAGACTTTCAGTCTTAAACTACAAACAGTTGATAACCACAAAGAATAACTTCTGGTTGAGGTAGTGATACTAAGTGTGGATTCCTAACTCATCCCCTAAACACGACCTATAGCAGATGCAGCATACAGAGATCGTTTAGCTCTCAGCCCAGCAACGTGGAGTAGACTCCTCTGAATGAACATCACAATCGTAGCCAACACTCTATCCAACAGGGCACGACACTTTCCTACAACCATCGGGGGTGACGGTTAGTGCTGAACGTGAGTTGTATTCATCACGCCATCCAGTGGTATGAGGTAACAGGGAGGTTACGACAGCACAGGTGGAGGACACAGCTGCCTACGGGATAGACACAGCCTGGAAACGTTAGTCGTTTAGAGGCATCACTCATTGATTTGGAGATAGTAGCAGCGTTAGGAAATAATCCACGGGCACCACCATATGTTATGACTCGCAGCGCATGGTAGTGACAGTCTGGGCAATGTGCTGGAAGTCACATCCACGGTGATATATTTAACAAGCTGCGACTATAGACTTACTCTAGCAGCGACGTAAGAAAGAGTGGTCTCCGCACTAGGCGACAAGAATACCAGATCACCTCCTAAGTAAGACCCTCAGCATGATGTGGCTGTAAACTTCACGCCAGCAGTCACGTGAATCGCTTTGGACTCTGCATTTCAGCAATGGCCATACCAAGTGCACAAACTTAGTTTGTCTCAACCTATTTTAGTTGTATGCATTGAAGAAATTTTGCATTGATATTCCATTAGCCTGTGTACGTTTGTAATACTGGATTATGTTATTATGTTAAACGCCCTTGTGAGGCAATGCCATTAAAACCACCACCCTGCAATACGTCTCATTGATTTGGATTCCTTAATCATTTAGTCTCAGCAGTAGTGGTATCAGGCTTCTATGTTTACGAATTTCCTTTACATCTTCTGAGGTTTTGAAATCAGAAATAAACACATTCAGACTATACTAAATTTTATTAAGAAACCACCACAGCCAACAAGTTTTGCAGACAAAAGATTGTTAGTCGCCAGTTAGAATCATTACAGTGGTATTAGAGCCTTGATCTTGCCATCCTAGTGGGATTATTATTATCAGATTTTCAGTCTGGTCCAGCAGTAGCCATGTTAGCCGGGTATGCATAGCATGCACAGGATACCCGGATTTAGACATAACAGGGTTGAGCAGGAACAGACAGATTCTTCCGTACAGGTTGACATTGAGATCAGTCATACAGAAAACAAGGAGTTTGTTTGGAACAGGCCATTCCAGGTAGGAAAATGACTGATGAGACAGACAGAGAGGCCAGGGAGACATTGAGACAGATACGAGATGGACAAGACCATATTGTCGATGTTCTACACCAGCTTACAGGGGTTATTCAGCAGTTGTCAGTCACAGCCAGGAGGCCCACTAGCCATCACAGTGGTGGAGGCAGTGTAGCGGGATCACCTAGGGCAGCTAGGGCCCCCACTCGTACGTCTGATAGGCCCCTCATGCCTAACTTTGCGGATATTAATGTAGGGGAAGAGGTAGCACCCCCAGAGGCCACAAGCATTCTTCCAGAGCATGTGATGACCATGCATGACGAGTGGAATATGTTACCTAACAATGTCAAGGCATATTTGAATTTTCTCCAGTACATGGTTCAGAAGAGAGAGTTCAACAGGAACTAGCAGGATAGAAGACCTAGGGGTCCGAACAGTGATTTAAAACATGCTATGAATGAGTTGACTTTCCCTACATTTGATGGCAGCGGTAGGACATCCGCTAGAGCTTGGATTCACAAGCTAGATACCTTCTTGACCATCAAACCCATGTCGGAGACTGAGGCAATTAAATTTGCCACTATGCATTTATAGGGAGCTGCATATGATTGGTGGCAGCACGGCCTTGTCACCCAGGATCGCGGGTTGATTGCTTCGTATGAGATCTTAAGCACGAGATTGATCACTCGTTTTGATAGGAAAGACATACAGGTCTACTACAGGGAGTTAGCTCAACTAAAACATAATGGGGATCATTGGAGCATTACATTGATGAGTTTTAGAGGATCTCCATTATGGTTCCGGACATGTCAGAAAAGAGAAAGGTAATGTTGTTTATTGAGGGCTTGCGGGATAAATTCAAAGGGTTGGTTAGAGTTCTCAAGCCAGACACTTTGGATGACGCTATTAAGTTAGCTCATGATTTGGATTCACCTTCCTCCATTTTACAGCCACCTAAGAAACCTTTCAAAGGATCCTCTTCATTCCAGAAAAATAAAAATCAGAATAAGAGTATGCCTCCTAGGCTAAATTTTGAGACTAGAAATGAGTTGAGGAGGAGGAAGTTATGCTTTACTTGCAGGGAGCCAAGGGAAAGGCAAACTACATTATATTGAGGTAGCTTCTGAGGATGAATATGAGCAGTATGAGGGCATCGATGAGGAGGACAGCGATGAGGAGGCTCAAGTAGAGCAATCAGCCAAAGGGACAAAGAAGAAAGCCCCCCACGAGCAGCCCCCAGTTACCTTAGCATCCCTTTCAGGGAATCCTACATGTCACCCTTTTCATTTGAAAGGAGTGGTTAGAGGGTAGAGGATTGTTTGCCTTTTAGATACAAGTGCTAGACATAATTTTATCAGCACAGGTATGGTCTCCAGGAGGAGGTTACACGTAGATGACATTCCAGAGTTTGAGGTCAAAGTGGCAGGAGGGGACTTATTGAGCTGCACAGGGAAGACCTCTGGTCTTCCAATTCAATTTGGAGATTACCTTCTAGAGGCAGACTTTTATGTCATCGACCTAGACAGTTTGGATGTGATTTTGGGTATGCAGTGTTTGCAGACTCTAGGGAGGTACACCATTGATCACAAGCTGAAACAATTGGAGTTTATGCAGGGTGATCAGCAGGTGATTCTTAAGGCCATGCCAGATAGCGGGCCTAGATTAGTATCAACCCACAGGATGGAGGCCATCATGAGACATAGTGACATGGAGCGGGCAGCCCAGTGCTTCATGTCCTTTAAACCCACACCAGATTCAGGGCAGCAGGTTCATTGTGATGTTCAGAAGGTGCTTGATAAGCACAAGCGGGTTTTCTAGGACATTCCGCCAGGCATACCTCCAGACAGGGGATTTGAGCATATCATAGATATGGAGGAGGGCGCTAAGCCCATTATTACTACATCTTATCATCATCTGAGGCACTATAAGGAGGAGATAGAGAAGACGATAAAGGAGCTCCTAGACATGGGACACATCAAGCCCAGTTGCAGTCCCTTCGCTTCTTCAGTGGTCTTAGTGAAGAAGAAGGATGGTACTCTTTGCATGTGTTAATTACAGTGCACTAAATAAGACGACCATAAAGAATAGGTACCCTATTACCCAGATTGATGAGCTGTTAGACGAGCTACATGGGGCAGTTTACTTTTCGAAGATAGATCTTTGATTAGAGTACCATTAGATACATGTCAGTGAGGAGGATGTTCATAAGACGGCATTCAAATGTCACTACGGGCACTACGAGTTTTTTGTGATACCATTTGGTCTCACTAATGCACCAGCCACCTTTCAATCTTGCATGAATCATTTATTCAAGAAACAGTTACGCAGGAGTGTTCTAGTCTTCTTTGATAATATCTTGATCTTCAGCAGGACTTGGGAGGAGCACTTGAGACACTTGGATGAGGTTCTTAGCATCATGGAGAGTCAGTCTCTATTTGCAAAAGAATCCAAGTGTGAGTTTGGGTTGACAGAGATCCTCTTTCTAGGACATGTGATAGGGGCAGATGGAGTCAAGGTCCATCAAGAGAAGATACAGGCAATCCGGGATTGGCCACCACCACGGAATGTGTCAAACTTGAGAGGGTTCCTAGGGTTATGTTCTTACTAGAGGAGGTTTGTAAAGGGATTCTCTTAGACAAAAGCACCCCTCACCGATCTTACTCGGAAAGGGGCTTTCAGGTGGACAGATGAGATAGAGGTAGTCTTTGATAGACTCAAGACTGTCATGAGCACATGTCCGGTTCTAGCACTACCGGATTTCTCTCGTCCGTTTGTTTTAGAATGTGATGCCTCAGGTAACAGAACTGGTGCAGTATTGATGCAGAACAGGCATCCCATAGCCTACGAGAGAAGAAAACTTAAGGGCAACGAGAGGTTATACTCCACATATGACAAGGAAATGCTTGTCATCATGCACACCTTAGCTAAATTCAGGCAGTATTAGGTGGGTAGCAAGTTTACAGTTAAAACGGATCACAACAGCTTGCGGTACTTCCTGGAGCAGAAAGAGCTAAACGAGAGACAGCAGAAGTGGGTTAGAAAGATCCAAGCGTACGATTTTGACATTGAGTATGTCAAGGGCAAGAATAACAATGTGGCTGACGCACTTTCTAGGAGACCTTCAGTTGCAGCTTGTTGTGTTCCATCCGAGATTTCCGCAGATTGGAAATCCCACTTACTGGTTGAGTATTCTCAAAATACTCAAGCATGTTAGATTTTGGACGGGCAGCTTCCAGATAGCAGGTACAAGGTAATGGATGACATCATCTTCTATAAGGACAGGATTTACCTAGTGCCAGATTCTAAGCTTAAAGCTAAGATAATGAGGGTTGTTCATGATGCACCCACAGCAGGACATCTGGGTTTTTTAAAACCTACAGGCAGGTTAGAGAGAGGTTCTCATGGAAGGGCCTCAAGGACGATGTTTTTCAAACTGTCTTTCATAGACTTGGCTCTTCAGGACAGCAGGGCGCCGATTGCAAGAGACTGGCTACAGGACCATCAGGATATCCTTCAATCTCTTAGGGAGAACATTCAGAGGGCATAGAATCAGGAAAAGATGTATGTTGATCGACACCGGATAGAGCAGACTTTTGAGGCAGGGGATATGGTTTACCTTCGTCTCCAACCATACAGGGAGAGTTCTCTGAAGAAGAGTGGATCGGAAAAGCTCAAGCCCAAATTTTATGGTCACTACCACATCTCCAGGAGGGTGGGTGAAGTGGCGTATGAGCTCGAGCTGTCGGCCGACAGCCGGATTCATAATGTTTTTCATGTGTCTTGCCTCAAGAAGGCAATAGAACAGCAGATAATCCCTTCAATTGGACTACCCCCACTCGATGAGGAGAGTAAATTGGTTTTGGTGCCAGCTGAGGTGATCGAGATCAGAGAGAGGAAGCTGCGGAATAGAGCTATCAGAGAATACTTGATTCGATGGAAGGACTTACCGATAGAGGATGCTACATGGGAGGGTGAGTCTATTCTGCAGCACCCTGCATTGAGATTGCTTGAGGGCAAGCAATCCCGAGAAGGGAGGACTGTAATGTCCCCAATCCCGCAATAAGCCAGTATGGCGCCCGGTTAGTCTATCTCCCCCATCCGGATAGGCTAAAGGCTTCTTTCAGAGGATGTCAGCTAGTCACAGGCTTCAGTGGGCGAGCTTTTATTATTTGGGCTCATTTTATAAATTAAAGTCACTCTACTTTATAAAAAGATATTATAAAGTCACTTTATGACTTTAAGTTACTTTATTTTATAAAGTGACTTAAAGTAACTTAAGTGGGCACCTTTATCCCACATTGCTTAAGTTGTGGCGTTTTCCCTCACTTCAAGGTTATAAAAGAACAAAGCTTTCTTGGGAAAAGCACAATGAGATAATATAAACAAAGAAGTTAAATTCTGGTTGCATTTGTGACTGGTTACTTTCTCGAGGACGCAAACCCTTGAAGAGAGTTTGAAACATTGGACGTAGCCCCAGCATTTCAACAAGGATGGAATTATTCAAATTTCATATTGGGAATTAATTGGTTTTCACAGAAAACAGTATTCTGCTCTACATGTTGTTTCCAAATTCGACAAACAAGTGAGTATAATAATTTGTTTGTTTATTATATGTGAGATGTTACTTGTTCGGTTCTCTCCATAGAAGGAAGACTTTCAGTCTTAAACTACAGACAGTCGATAACCATAGAGAATAACGTCTGGTTTAGGCAGTGATACTAAGCGTGGATTCCTAACTCATCCCCTAAACACGACCTATAGCAGATGCAGCATACAGAGGTCGTTTAGCTCTCAGCCCAACAGCGTATAGACTCCTTCTCTGAATGAACATCAAAGTCGTAGCCAACACTCTATCCAGCAGGACACGACACTTTCCTACAACCGTCGGGGGTGACAGTTAGTGTTGAACGTGAGTTGTATTCATCACGTCATCCAGTGGTATGAGGTAACAGGGAAGTTACGACAGCACAGGTGGAGGACACAGCTGTTGTCGGGATATTTGAATGTACCGGTTATTATATTAATAAAGTATTATGTTAGTCTCGGTCGTTAGTGACCGAGAGGTTAGATAGTTACGTCACAACGTTTCGGTCGTGGCCCTTCGGGTACTTTATATACCCTCTCGGAGGATGGACACGGAGATATTAATATGATCATTATGATGTAAATGTACTAGCTAGTCTGGAATGATTAATGAAAGTATTTATTATTCTATGATATATTCTGTGTTTATTATATTTCCTGTACTATGCCTATGCATTACTAAGTTTACCCCAGCGGGCAAACAACAGCTACCTGCGGAATACACACAGCCTGCAAACGTTAGCCGTTTAGAGGCATCACTCATTGATTTGGAGATAGTACCAGCGTTAGGAAATAATCCATGGGCACCACCATATGTTATGACTGGCAGTGCATGGTAGTGACAGTCTGGGCAACGTGCTGGAAGTCACATCCACAGTGATATATTTAACAAGTTGCGACTGCAGACTTACTCCAGCAGCGAGGTAAGACAGAGTGGTCTCCGCATTGGGTGACAGGAATACCAAAACACCTCCTAAGTAGGACCCTCAGCATGTTGTGGCTGTAAACTTCACGCCAACAGTCATGTGAGTCACTTTCGACTCTGCATTTCGGCAATAGCGATACCGGGTGCACAAACATAGTTTAACTCAACCTATTTTAGTTGTATGCATTGAAGTAATTCTGCATTGATATTCCATTAGCCTGTGTGTACGTTTGTAATAGTGGATTATGTTATTATGTTAAACGCTCTTGTGAGGCAATGCCATTAAAACCACCACCCTGCAATACCTCTCATTGATTTGGATTCCTTAATCATTTAGTCTCAGCAGTAGTGGTATCAGGGTTCTTTGTTTACAAATTTCCTTTACATCTTCTGAGGTTTTGAAATCGGAATCACATTCAGACTGTATTAAATTATATTAAGAAACCACCCCAGCCAACAAGTTTTGCAGACAAAAAATTGTTATTCGCCAGTTAGAATCATTACATCAATCTGGAAGTCATCATGAAGTGTCTTGTGCCCGACATCTTCCCTGATGTAAATCTGATTTTTAATCTCCATGGGATTAGCTGCATGCTGGTCACTAGCTGCTGAAAATTCATTGTAAAGATTTCTAGATGTCTAACCAGTAGAGACCTCATGGTTCTCTTTCTTTCCGCTTTGTCAAGAAGACCACTAAAAAATGGAAGTCATATATTGTGCTACTCTGTCCATGGTTCTCGGGTGTGAAAGCAATTCATCTATCCTTTTTTGATAATGTTTAATCTTATCCAAGTTTTTCATTAAGTTGTTCAACTGGTTTCCCTGTTTAGTTAATTTCCTAGATTTTTCCATAACTAAGACAACTGCAAGAGTGTCAGTCACTCAAAACAAATGTATGAGCTCAATGATTTCCACCCCAACAGAATGGCGGGAAACTGCTACGATACCAATGTAGTAACCCTTCACAGGCTCTAACTGTTGAACTGTATTATGTTTGTTTTGTTTTGCTATGTTTGAGATTTTTTTTTGTGATTTTCAAGAAGAGTTTCGAACAAAAAGCAAGTAACTGAAACGGAAATCTTGAATACAATCAAACTACTGCCGCAACTTCTATTTATTTTCACTATGCATTGCCAAATACAATAATAACTTATTTCTACGATGAATATAAGCAAAAAGAAAATTCTATTTTGCATAAAGAACCAGATTTATTCCAGTCATAGGCTGCTACAAATTTATTTGCGCATGTAGAGACTGCGGTTGGCTTCTTCTCTCCTGCGCCATCCTTCCAACATTCAATTAATTTGTTCAGTCTTTGGTAGGTGAAATCGCACCCACTAACCTAGTGCGCTAATTTATAAATGGCTGCAGCTATTCAATGATATCAGCTACGTCTTCAAAGTCTCTGAATAATGTATCATTAATATGCAATTTGCCCTTATGAATCTGCAATTGCAAACCTTTGATCTCTCTCCACAAACTGATAGTAAACCCACTGTTTTAAGCACAATAAGAATCTCTAAATAAGACTCAGTAATCCAAATTCGTCGGGTATCTTACTGGTTCAAATCGAAGCACAAAAGAAAACTACGTTCTCTAATGGCGGCAGCAAGTAGAAACCCTAGTTCTCCAAGCAAGAGCAAAAATCAACCAAAGTTCAATAATAATTATTAAACATAATCGGAATGAGCTCTTAAGTCTCTTTTATTCTTTTCTTGTGGGAGCTCAAACACTTTCATGGCCAATGTGGGATAAAAGATATATTCCCACTTTTTAATTTTGTCACTTAAAACTCTATAGTTGATCCACAAATAGTTCTTTTAAAATTAATTGTTCACTTGGCCCCATCTATGATAAATTGACCCTTCTCTTAAGTGACTTAAGTTATAATATAAAAATTATATTATAACTTTACAATATAAGCTCAAAACTATTAATATTTATTTTAACCAAATAAATATTAATATCTCCATTATTACTTATCATCTTTGCACGTCACCTAAACTGGAAGCTGACGTGATCAAGCCGCATACAACCATGCCCCATTTCTAAAAATAGCTGGGGTCCCTCACTACCCCCCTCAAAACTTACTATAAATAGCAATTACTTCATACGGAGTCCTAGAGACCTCAAACAAAAGCCAAACCTGCAAAACCCTGACCACTAAAGAAGATGCATCCCTCTAAGGACCATCTAACCAACCTCATTAGCCTACGAGGGACAGAATAATAGACTAATCCCTCAAACTCTAATGCTCATGAAAATGGGGACATTACAGTCCGCCCTCCCTGAAATTGCTTGTCCCCAAGCAATCTCCACTGCAGAGAAACTCCACTGAACTAAAAAAACAAAGTAAGACTGAGAACTGTCCCACACTGAGACAGAAATGCAGCACCAGTATAACCACAACTGCACAAAGGTGATCAACAATACATCTATCCAAACTCTGCACACTGAAACCGTGCATCTAAAAAAGAACCTGTACATGCAGATCATAAGTATCATTGTTAATAACCCAAGCAATGTACACACTGCAATACTCTCCAGTGAACCCAGACTGAAATCCCGATGCACACGTAGGATCCAACAGCACACTGAAGAGTGTCCAACCAAATATACCTGGATCCCAAATCCAGAATAGAAGTCTACCAAGAAGAATACTCCCACACTTCTGCGGCTCAACACTGATCCCAACTTCACCATACTAGAAGAGGTGAAGCAAACCTATGGGACCCATCCAACTGGCAGTACTAACCCTGCCAACACCTGGATCCTAGTATAAACGAAACACACATCCATCCACTGTAAGGAAGTAAGGATATCCGGAATCACCTGCTACACCAAATCTCCCTTGATACTCTGCCAGTACTCCATGGGTATGAAATCCAAATGTACTGCAAAGAAAAGAACTACCAAGGGTGCCTGTATCACAACTACGATATCCATCCTCTGCTAAACTGCCATGGATGTACTGACTCTGCAAGTAATCTCTCAGCAACTTGCAGCTACTAACTCCATCAACTGAAGCTGGCATATACCCATCCCATAAAGGATGGTATGATTCCGGAGCCAATCCACATCGATGCATAATCAAGTCCTCTACCTGTGGATCAAAGGAAAAATGATGAGCACTCCTCACTGTATAGTTACGGTAAAAGGCTTCAATCTCTGTCAAAGGCTCATCACTAACAACTCTCGAATCAGAATAGGGCTCCAAACTCTGGCCCTAAATTGCTAATTGGGTAGATGCCCTGCCAAATCTCTCTACATACCCAATAGTGTACTCTTGGTCATGAAACAAGTGAAGGTATTCTAACTTAAATGCCTCCAAAGTACTATGGATGAACTTCAAATCGCGAATATGAGTACCAACCTCGACCCCATATTGTCTCTCCTCAAATCCTGCTCTCCAAAGAAGGTTCTCAACATACTTATGTGTGCAATCAAAGCGAGATAAGGTTGAATCAACCTTCTCTCCAGAATCCCTTAATTGATCCCTCCATCTCTGTGGCTCAACAATCTGTTGAACATGATCAACTTCATGGGATGAAATAACATGATTGTTTAGAGAGGAAGGAAACAACCGAACATGAGAGTCAATCTCCCAACCAGATGATACTCTGCATATATCTCGTGAAGATGGAGTAGTGTCATGAACATATATCTTGTGAAGAAGATTGAGTAGTGTCATGAACAGACACACAACTCACTGACGAATCCACCTCTACATCACAAGAACTCTCAATGACCTGCCCTACATCATCTGTCAATGTGCGGACCCCTGGAGAACCTGACACAACTGCACTCATCTTCGGGATTGGTTTACCTACTTTCAGTCGTTGCTAGATTCTATTATTTTTGGATGGGAAGAGTAAATTGTTGTCAAAAAGGGCAACGTACAAATTCACTCTGGAGGGAGGAAATTGATTTTCCTAAACATGTATTATGTTCACAGCATGGAACTCAACCTTCTCTCAGTCGGTCAAATTTTGAGACATTCTCTTGGACTAGACGTGACCTTTAGTTCACATCAGTGCAATATCATTGATCGAGAGACTCGATCTATTGTTGACGTGGGTCTTGAGGATCATGGTCTATTTAGAATTGCTGACTCTAGTGATTCTCAAGAGCTTCCCATGGAAGCCAAGCGCTCCTCTATTGGTACACTTTGGCATCAGTAGCATGGGCACTTAAATGTGCACTGTCTCTCTCAGCTTGTTCGGGAAGATCTTGTCATTGGACTGCCAGAGATCCAAACCCAGAATCTCAGAGTGTGTGAAGCATGTCAGGCTGGGAAGCAACATCGCACTCTGCTTTCGGATGGCGACTCCTAGAGAGCTTCTAAGGTACTACAACTGGTCCATGCTGATATCTGTGGACCTATGGCTACTCCTTTTGTTACTAGGTCCAAGTATTTCTTCCTTTTTGTTGATGATTTCAGTCGTAAAATGAGGGTGTATTTTCATCATAAAAAATCAGAGGTGTTTGTTTTGTTTCAAAAGCTCAAAGTATCTGTAGTAAAAGAGTTTGGTCAACATATTGTTACTCTTAGAACTGACAATGGGGGAGAATTTTGTTCTTCTGCCTTCTCTGTGGACCTATGGCTACTCCTTTTGTTACTAGGTCCAAGTATTTCTTCCTTTTTGTTGATGATTTCAGTCGTAAAATGTGGGTGTATTTTCATCATAAAAAATCAGAGGTGTTTGTTTTGTTTCAAAAGCTCAGTATCTGTAGTAAAAGAGTTTGGTCAACATATTGTTACTCTTAGAACTGACAATGGAGGAGAATTTTGTTCTTCTGCCTTCTCCCATTTCTGTGAACATGGCATAAAGCACCAAATAACAACACCCTACACCCCTCGGCAAAATGGTGTCGTTGAGAGGGGAAACCGCACAAACACCAAAATGGCTCGGTCTATGCTTGAACACAAGTGTTCCAAAGAAATTTTGGAACAATGTCGTTTATCTTCTCAACTGATCTCCTACAGTGGTTATCAAGAAGCAGACTCTGGAAAAGTCCTAGTCAAGTCGTAAGCCCAAAATCAGGCGTCTCAAAGTTTTTGGCTCCATTGCTTTTGTCTGGATCCCTAATGCTAAGTGCACTAAGTTGGATGCCAAGAGTCAAAAACTTCTGCTAATCGACTACAGATATAATCATAAGGCCTACCAACTGGTTGACATCAAGACAGATTGTTAAAGTTATAGCTAGATCGGATTCTAACAAAATTAATTTAATAGGTGATTAAATTAATTAATTAAATTTAATGGGAAAATTAAAATTAAAATAAAATAATATTATTAATTGCCAGATTGGACTCTAGCATATTTAATTTTAATTAGGAATTAAAATTAAATAGATCATATTGTTTTTATAGCTATATTTTATAGCTTAATTAATTTTAATTAGAGATTAAAATTAATTAAATGTAATTGCTCTTATAATTACAATGGGTTGGACCCAAATTTGAATTACATTGTAATTATGTTTTGGCGCCAAAGTTGGCCGACCTATGTAATATAAATTGAAAGTCCATATAAAAGAGAGGCATTGTATTACCAAAATACACAACAACATAGCAACTTGGTCTGATTTTGATCTGTGCACCAACGATTTGGGACCAGAGCACTTGGATAGCGAATATATGCATCAATATACAAGTCATTCAATACTTGCGACCTGCACTACAATACCTGCGATCTGGATTACAATCCTTGCGATCTAGACTACAAATACTTGTGAATTGTTCTAGCATGACAATGAACTCAAGAGGCAAACACTCACTGTATAAGGATTTCAGTTACAGACAAAGGAATCAGATTTACTACATTCAAGTTCATATATACTTATGGTCAGATCTGACCTGGGCTCATAAATACAGTACAATATGATTGTTAAAGTCTGAGATCTGATTCTACATCTGATCTAACCCTTGCATTGGCGATCTTCTACTTACATTGGTGATCTACTACCTACATTGACGATATTGATATTGTTTGATTTGCTTCATTGATCAGGGATCTTCAGCAAATCACAGATTCGGGAGGTCTGTACTTGTAATTTGAAAGCTAATAATAGATGATATAATTGTTGTTGGGTGTTTCTTCCAAGTGGGAGGTTTACCCAGGGTAATTCTTTGTGTCTTTGTGTTCATCTATATGTTTATCTGTTTAAGTTATTATTGTTCTGATCTGATCACTAAATTTAACACAGATTGTCTCAACTTCAGTCATGATGAGGTTTTTGACGAGGAATGAACTCCCTTTCAGCTCTCTCCTCCAATTATGGATTCACAGGATCAGCCTATCAAGGCTCAAAACTTGGGTGTCCGTCTTCCATTAGTTCCACCTGTTGGGAGGGCTTCAATTGTTCTAGTTCCTACACCTTCATTGGAACCTTCTCCTACGGGATCACCTAGACATGAAGTTGCACCACCTGACTTTCCTCAGGATTCAGTCGATGTTCTATTTGATGAACCAGATACTGTTGCACCTCCTACTTCTGATGTTGGCACGTCTACTCTCTGGTCTAAAAGGTGGGCTAAGTCGATTGGCGATCTTCATGATGATGAGCTAATCAAGGGTAGAACTGCTCGGAAGAACAGAAAACCTTCTGATTCTGTAAATTTTGCTCTCATGGCCAACATTCACAGTGTGTATGAGCATCAAACATACACAAAGGCAAAAGGGATACCAGAGTGGGAACAAGCTATGGAAGCTAAAGACCACAACTTACTAAAGAAAAACACTTGGGTCCTCTCAGATCTTCCCCTCGGAAAGAAACCCATTGGATGCAAATGGATCTATAAGCTCAAATAAAAGGTTGATGGTACTCGGGATAAGTAATAGCCTCGTCTTGTTGCCAAAGGCTTCTCTTGGCGTGAAGGAATTGATTACGAAGAGACCTTTGCTCCGACAACAAAGATGAGCACCATTAGATGAGTCCTAGCCATGGCAGCTCAATGTGGTTGGAAGGTCCATCAAATGGACGTCACGAGTGCCTTCCTGAATGGTGAGTTACAGGAAAAGGTCTACATGACGCAGCCTATTGGATTCAAGGTTGTCGGCAAAGAAAACCAAGTACTCAAACTGGTGAAAGCACTCTGTGGCCTAAAAAAGGCTCCTCGGGAATGGTACATGAAAATTGATAAGTACCTCACAATCCAGGATTTGCAGACGAATCCTTCTAACTCAAATCTATATGTCAAAACTGTTGGTGGTGATATCATTCTTCTGGTTATATATGTTGATGATCTGATAACCACTGGCAGTTCAACATCTTTGATTAAAGGAATCAAATAGAATTTATGCCAATCTTTTGAGTTGACCAACCTTACGCTTTTGCACTATGGCCTCAATGTTGAGATTTGGTAGCACTCTCATGGCATCTTCATCTCTGTCTAAATATGCCAGGTCTCTACTAGACAAATTCTAAATACAGGACTACGAACCTGCATCTAGACCGATGGAGAGAGGCCTGAAGTTGTCAGCCAAATCTGGTTCTCCAATTGAGAATGAATACACATTCAAGAAACTACTGGGCAATTTAATCTATCTCACCGCCACAAGACTAGATCTCAGCTATGCAGAGGGTTACATATCCCGCTTCATGATAGCTCCTACTTCAAATCATTGGGCTGCAATGAAACACATATTGCACTATGTCAAGGGCACTTTTGTAATGTCCCCAATTTAGCAAGCTCCGCGAATATGCAGAGGTTAGCTCATCATCGTGAGCTTCGTGAGCTAACGCCTAGATTTGAGGGTCTTAGTTAGTCGACTTACTATTTCTAGTTAGTCAATGATGGCGGTTTCCATTTCTGGCAGGCACCTAGGAGCTATATTTAGTCTGTGATGATACTGGTACTTTCAGTGGTATATATTGAGTTTAAGTTTATAAATTGTTTTTAGGCAGCTAATGGGGGTATTAATCATCAATCCACATGGAATATAATCCTAAGTCTTAAAAGCAATGCCTTTTAGGTGAAAAGTGTCTTCATGAAGCTTTTAGCTTTGGAGTTATTTATTATTAATTCAAAGTTATTAAATGAGGGTTCTAATTGAAAAGCGTATTGATGAAGGCTCTTTAGTGAAAAGTGTGTGAGAGAAGATATATGCCTTTGGTGTCTTGAAGAAGATATCTTTTATTATTATAAAAGCAATGCTTGTGCAAAATCGAAATCATTCTTGATGCATTGATTTTATGAATTTGGATGAAGTGAAGAAACAAGGATTTGAAGAATTTCAGCGTGGTGGAATTGTGAATTCTACACAGGCTTCAACACTTTGAATTGGTGAAATATCCAACTAATTGTGCAATCCAGCGATGGCTTTATATAGAAGCCATGTTTGAGTTTAATTGGTGAAGTTTCGAAGATTTTGGACGAGGGTTTGAGCATGTGTTTGAAGGTTTATCAGTTGCAGATCGTAAAGATGTTATTGCTGTTAATTTTAGGATCAAATCTAAATCTAGAGAGCACAGAGCTGATTAGTAACAATTGATAAGTTGATCTAAATAACTAATCTAACAAACTAAAGTTGATTAGATTTGAAACAAGATCTAATCTAAACAAAATAAAGAACAAGTAACACAGATGTACCCTGGGAAAACCTCCCTCCTGGAGGTGAAAAACCCAGCATTCAAGTCCTGATCTTTATTACT
>MU225281.1:683989-750353 GCA_018584345.1 Thuja plicata | reverse complement strand
TGTCCTATGGCTGGGCGGAATCCACCCAGTCATAGGACACTATGTGTTTTACAAATTTTGATTCCACCTCTCGGAACATTAAGCATATTGTTTCCCTTTATCTCCTTGGTCATTTATCGGAATCTCTAATTATCAAAGAGGAGGAGGCTTAGAGAAGAAGGGGGGAAGAGCTGTCCTATACCCCATGGCGGAATTGTCCCATAGACAGGACAATTCCGCCCAAGGGAAAGCCTCCCTTGGTAGAACATCATCATCCCTCACCTAGGCAGTCAAGATACTAAAACATCCAACCCTCCCCCCTATGGATCTGCCCCTTCCAATCAAGTGTTGGGCGGGATTTCATAGCGGATAGGACAGACTGTCCTATGGCTGGGCGGAATCCGCCCAATCATAGGACACTTATAAAATCAGAGTTTCACAAACTTCTCGAAACATCCAAATTGTCCCTCCTCAAATCAAATTGCTCTTTCACTTCACTCCAAAAGTCCCATATCCAAAACAGGTTCGAATTCACCCATAGAAGGGCTGGCGGAAATCTGGTGTTCATAGGACAGCCTGTCCTATGGCTGGGCGGAATCCGCCCAGGCATGGGACAGAGTGATTTACACTTCCATACTTAGTCATTTTTTAGTTGAGGAGCAGAGAATTTATACAAATATAACATTTAAGTATAAGTCTGTTTCTTATACTTTAAGTTATATTTGTATAAATACCTTCCAGGATGTTTGAGATAGGTTTTAGCTTCATAGGAGTTAAGGTGCAGATTCTAGATTTTGGGGGTTTTTAAAATATTTCAAGACTTAGCCAAATTTCAGGACTCAGCACGCCTTCAGCAGAGCTACCTCCCACAATCTATTTCGGCTTTCTAAGATCAAATTGAAGCTGGAACAAGGATTCTCAAAGGGTTTAAACTTGTTTCATCACGAATCCTTTGGTTTTTATCCCATATTCCTAAAAGATTTAGCACAACTCTCGCCCATGTTCCAGGCAGACTTGACTTCCCAGCAGGCCAAAATTGCCCAAAACCAACTTCCAAACTTCACTCACTGGACCAAGGGACTTGAAAACTGTCGCCAACAAAGACTACCTAAGACCACTACTCCTACTGTTTGCAAAAGAGGGGGTCCCCATTTGCAATGGGGTGATGGTGTGAAAACCTCACAACATAAGTCCTCTTCACAAAAAATATAAGAGAGACACGAGATCTTTACAGGTGAGGCATCCAGAAATCTTCATGATGAATTTTCAGTAGCTACTGATCATTGTGGAGATGATCCTGTACTTAGTGGGTCAGCTACTAGTCCTATTTCATGATGTTTGAGACTCTTTACAGGGACATGTGGATGTGACTGATTTATTGGCGGACAATGGTACTGAGTCTCGGCATCTTGAGCATATCAGAGCTAGTGACATGGAACATGCTGATGACATGTTCACTACCATTGATGGCAACTTTACATCAGTTGGTAGTAGTACTAGTGTTACAGGATTTGATTTTCAAGACAACAGTCCTTTATGTGAGCCTGTTGATGATGTCGTGGATAGTGTGAGTGCAGAGGATGTTGTCGATGCCACTATGTACTTTGATTCTTTAGATGATAGTGTTGTCTTTGAGGACTACGAGGATATGAGCTCTGACAGCTCTGATTTTTATGGCAGCAGTCGTAGTGTTGGGTCAGTGCAGGAGACAGCAGTCTTCTCCTTTATAGAGGATGTGATCATGGAGCTACCCAATGATGATACTCATGATTGGAGTGTTACAGAGGAGTCAGGTGATGTAGATTCATGCCACAGTGTTGTTGATTCACATGATGACATTGAGTCATGTATGCAACCAGAGATAGCAGAGGGGTCTCAGTTCGACGATGTTAATACTAGTGTTGTGGATACCTCTGATGTTGGGTACGAGGATGATGTGTGCTGCAGTGGGTCTGGTTTATCATTCGAGACATTGAGTGTTGACTCAGAGTTGTCATCTGATAGTGATGGGTCCTGGGATCTTGTTTTACAGGGACTCACAAATAAGGATGAGGAAGCAGATGTGTACTAGGAGTTTGATACTGCAAAGGCCTCCACTTCTTTAGGGGAGGTATTTGTACTAGTGGCAGTACCTCATTGGTGGACATGTGCAAGGTTGTTAGCGCACATGAGAGTGATCATGAGGTGAGTCGGGTAGGTATAGTTTCCTACCACAATGCAATTAGTGAGACAGAGTGTACAGGGGAGCCAGGGCATGCAGAAACATTTTGTATCCAGACAACTGAGGGTGAGCAATAGAGATATTTCTTTAGCTCTTGAGCATTATGATGCTATCTAGTAGTTGTTGGTCGTTTACGGTTGGGGTGCTCCTACGTCAAATAAGCACGATGGTAGCTATCTTTCCCTAGCAGAGATTCATTCGCTTCGAGAGGCTATCAGAATTTTGAGGCAGAGTTATGTACAGTTGTTAGCTGACAGAAAACACCTGCTTGAGTGGGGGAGCACCTGTTATGAGGAGCTCACCCATGGGCTTTAGGCAACTTCTGGGGTGTTAGAGAGCACCCAATTGGCTCATCAGGAGTCGCAGATGCAGTTGAGGAAGGTGACTATGGAGTTGGAGCAAGTTCAGTCTACGCCAGCCACAGATCCAGTTCAGCTACATATAGTGGTGGTTGGTGGTGAGTCGGATTCCACGGATGGCAGTGATGGATGTGTTGGGGACACAGTTACATCCATCCTTGGTACAGATGCAGTAGATACCGAGGAGGTGAGTGCATCAATAAAGGACTGCAGAAAGCTTCTTGTGGTACCAAGTCCTCTAGTAATTAGCACGATGACGGATGATACAGATCAAGTTGTTGAGAGGCTTGAGGTAGCAGTAGTGGATTCATCAGAGAGTTGTGCCAATTCCTGACACTACTCCCTCTGATCCACAGGACATGGGCAGAATATCATCTGATTTGGAGACGAGCTCTCATGGGGATTTGTTTCCTTTTTCCGGAAGCAAATCTACTACTTCATCTCATACAGTTGATAGCAATAGGCAATTGGTAGTGCCATGGTTTCAGAGGGATCAGTTGTGGATTGTAGGGGAGTAGGTTGATGCTTCTTCATATAATTTTTACTGCACAGAGTCATTTATGGAGTACCTGCTTGAGAGTCTGGAATTACAGGAGGGGCTTTTTCGGGCCTCTGAGGGTACTCTCATCCGGGGTTCTCACAGTAATCAGGTTTTAGTGGGAAAGATTGTAGATACTTTGACTACAAGGCTTCCTCAGGGATTTTGTGGTTGGGTTTGCTAAGAGGGTTACCCAGGATCCTGCCCAACCAGTTATTTAGAATCAGATATTGGAGCCATCTCTTGATTCTCGGATTGATATTGATGAGCCTCTGATAGATATTGGAGCATTTTACTGTAAGAGCGCTCGTCATTTCTCTTTTGACCCACAACTTGAGGATTTGGTTGCATGTCGGTATGGGTGGGCCTCATGTTTATACCATCCTTTATGGGATAGGTTTTCTCCATCTGCAGTTGATGGAATTAGTTACTACAAGTTAGCAAGAGGCTACTTGCAGGGTCAACATATCCATGATGGTTTTGCAGACCATGGATATTTGGGATATGGTACAGTTGTTTTTGGGAGTACCTGTCCATGTTGCACAGATGGACTTCATACACAGAGCAAATTGGTAGGGTGTGCAAGGAGTTCTGGTCTATCAAATCGTATCAGATATCCACTCTTCCTTGTTATGGATAGTTGTGAGTTTTGTCTCTACCAAGATCCGGGTGGTGATAGGTTTAGCACTGCGGATTGTGTGGGTCACTATGGTTGGCATGGTGACAGTGTGATCAGGACAACACTATGGATGGATTTCTCATCACAGGAGTTTGCAAGTGATGCCTGGGGCATTATACATACTTATCCTTGGGATCTGGGTTAAGCGATATACATACTTATCTAGGTGATGCCTGGGGCATTATACATACTTAGCCTTGTTTCAGCAATTGCTTGAGGACAACAAATCTTGGGGAGGGAGGAGTGTAATGTCCCCAATTTAGCAGGTTCCAGGAATATGCAGAGGTTAGGTCATCATCGCGAGCTTCGTGAGCTAACGCCTAGATTTGAGGGTCTTAGTTAGTCGACTTACTATTTTTAATTAGTCAGTGATGGCAGTTTCCATTTCTGGTAGGCACCTAAGCGCTATATTCAATCAGTGATTATACTGGCACTTTCAGTGGTATATAGAGTTTAAGTTTATAAATTGCTTTTGAGCGCCTAGTGGGGGTATTAATCATTAATCCACATGGAATATAATCCTAAGTCTTAAAAGCAATGCCTTTTAAGTGAAAAGTGTCTTCATGAAACTTTTAGCTTTGGAGCTATTTATTATTAATTCAAAGTTATTAAATGAGGCTTCTAATTGAAAAGAGTATTGATGAAGGCTCTTTAGTGAAAAGTGTGTGAGAGAAGATATTTGTCTTTGGTGTCTTGAAGAAAATATCTTTTATTATTATAAAAGCAATGCTTGTGCAAAATCGAAATCATTCTTGATGCATTGATTTTATGAATTTGGGTGAAGTGAAGAAACAAGGGTTTGAAGAATTTCAGCGTGGTGGAATTGTGAATTCTACACAGGCTTCAACACTTTGAATTGGTGAAATATCCAACTAATTGTGCAATTAAACGAAGGCTTTATACAGAAGCCATGTTTGAGCTTAATTGGTGAAGTATTGAAGATTTTGGACGAGGGTTTGAACATGTGTTTGAAGGTTTATCAGTTGTAGATCATAAAGATATTATTGCTACAATTATAGATCAGATTACAAGCATTTGTTTGTTGAAGAATTCATCTGTTGTTGTTTTTCATCTTTTCAGAGGGTTTCCAGGCATGTATTACCTATGAGTTCATTAATTGTAACTCCTAGATTTTATGGGTATTGTTGTTTTAGATAATAGGGGTTATTTAATGAACTGGGTTGTCATTAAATTGTGAAAATTCTGAGTATTCAAGCTGGTATAAAAATCTGGAATTTTCAGTTGTGTATGTTCTATGCAATTTCAATTTTGAGTTGGAAAAATTATTATTGCGAATCTTTATTTGCTGCATTATATTGTCATATCAAAAAATATATATCATTTGCATAGCAAATTAGTGGTTTGGCAAAGTTAGAACCTGTTGGGGTTCTTACAGTGGTATCAGAGCTTGCCTACAAAGTGTTTGATCAAATGTCAAACATTTGAAAAGCAAAGCAATTCAGTGTTGGTTGGAGTTAAAACTCGCGGGGGTTCTTAGAGTGGTATCAGAGCTTCCATGCAAAGCGTTTGATAAAATGTCAAACACTCAAAATAGACAACCCAAATCAGATTTGAGATAATATCCTAGCTGGGGATATTACAACTTTAGACTTTGGTATCCTCTATGGACAAATCAAAGATCCCAGACTCATCAGTTACAAGGATTCGGATTGGGGAGGCTCTATTGATGATAGATAGTCCACTTCCGGCTATGTCTTCAGTTTGGGCACATGTGGTATCACTTGCACGAGTACGAAGCAGCGGGCTGATTATCAGGGAACAGTCAAAGCAGCTTGTGAGGCAATTAGGCTTTGAAGGATGCTTTCAGACATCCAAATGTCTCGAGTAGGGCCTTCACCCCTCTTCTATGACAATCAAGGGGTGCTCAAACTCACCAAAAAACCAATCTTCCATGAGCGGACCAAACATATTGAGCTTCATTGTCACTTCATCCGCCAGTTGGTTGAAGATGGATCCGTGGATTTGCCGTATGTTCCTACAGCAGACCAAATTGCAGATATTTTCACCAAGTCCCTACTTCTAGATAAGTTTGTTAAGTTCAGGGGGCTCCTTGGTGTAGTAGACATATTGACCATTACGGGAGGGTATTAGAATAATATCTCTGTATATATCTTTCTATTTTATTTAATGGACAATATTGTAAATCTTGTACATATTAGAATGTTTCTAATTCTAACGATTGTTTCATAATAGAAACATCGTCTCTTTGTAAACTATAAATGAGCGTCTTGTTCATTCATTAATACATTCAATATTTTACCAATTACCTGTGTAATAATTCTTAGTGAGTGTCGAGACTAGATCAAGGACATTCCTAGTGAGTTTGAGACTAGATCAAGTATATTCTTAGTGAATGTTGAAGCTATATCAAGGACATTCTTGGTGAATATGAAATTCCTAGAAAGGAATTAGGGCAGATATTCTATATCTCTGAAGGTTTATTCATCAAGGAGCAAAGCAATACTCAACATAGGAGAATGGGAAGTGATGCAGTAAATCAAGATAAGTTCCAACCTTTGAATTATTCTTAAGTTTTTAAGTTGAATATTATAATTAAATGCCTTCAGATTTGATAAGTTTATATTTATAAATGTATTGCAGTTCTCATCTCAAGTTGTAATTACTGTTTCAGGACTCAAAAAAAGGTAGATCCCAAGTGGGGACATTACAGAATATAAGACCAAATGCAATGCAGAAATATATACCATGGACTGTTTTGCATATTAGAATGGGAAGAATAAAGCACTATTACGAAAGATATATAACTCTACTAAAGATTCAACAATCAAAACTATTACAACTTTAAATTCAATCTTGAACTTATTTTGGCTATAAACTTATAAACAATGAGTTACTTTTAGCTGCCATCAAAAAACATAGAAACATCTATGAGTTCACCATATTTATATTAATCATAGCCAAACTTGAGAAATTATACTTTAACATAAGTGTTTAATCTTACCATTGCTTGTTGAAGTTCAACTTTATAGTTATAGACCCAGTGGAGTCTTCAATCTTCAAAAGGAAAATATTATCACTGCTACCAAGAGCTCGACCAAGAAAAGTAACCACTCCATATAAGGAAAATTTTGACATTTTATCGCGGAGGTCCACCACAAACAACTATTAATTGCAAACAATATATAGTCAGCACTGGCCATTTACACTTTAACAAAATCCTATAAGAAAAACTAACCCAACTAAATACCATATGTAAATATGATAACTATACAAGATGCATTCAATTCTTGTTAAAAAAGTTGAAGCATATAAATTAAATTGAAAGAATAATCTATTAGAAAATGCCATCCTTAAAAATTTACAATTAGCAAATGGAGGTTAATCATGAACATATAATCAACAAAGACAATTGAGTATCAATAGATTACAAAGGATTTGAAAATAATAGGTGGATATCCAAATCATCCATTGAAATTGCAAACAACAATATCATGAAAATGTCAACGAACCACATAAAACCCATATTTAAAGTAAGAACTGCTACCTTTGATTCCACATTTCCCACGTAATGGCATTTTAGAGATGACATTCAAGTATATGGATGGATACATATTTAAAGTTGGTGATTGGCAACATAAGTTTATCATTTAGTAGCAAGCGTATACGCCTGGAAATCACCTCACTAAAATTTCATTCAACAAGACTTTTTGGCACACTAACCTCCAAAATTCAAGATTGGATCAGATCACTTCAAGAGCTTTTTGAAATGTGTTTTAGGTCATTGTAATTACTTTAAATGCCTAGCTCTTGCTACACTTCTTTTTTCCTTATCTAGTCTGACATTTGTCTCCTAAATTGCCCCATATTACTCTCAGTTTGGCTGCCTAACACTAAGAGATCCTTATATGCCTCCTTACCCTCCTCCTGCCTTATTAATCCTAAAATAGGTCTAGCAAATGAACACCAGCAGCCAAACCCAAATTAGGATTGAAATGGAAATCGAAGGAGGCCTATAAGGATTAGTACATGTCAAGAGGCCTAGAAATTCCAACGAAAAACTGTCTAGATGAGAAGCAAAAAAGGAGTGTACTAAAAGGAAGTTGACCAGCAAAATAACAATGACCTACAATACACACTTCCAAAAGTATTTAGCACTAACTATCAAACTTATAAATTTTACATGTTAATTCCTCCACGTCCTTACAAAATAAGATCTCAGCAAGTCATTTTAGTTGATACATGTTTTCCTATATTTGATAGAGCCTTTGTGTTCCTCAAACTTCTAGCTGGTTGGGAAATAGGAATTTGACAATCAAACATATCTATCTTGTTTGTAATACCAAACAAAGCATTCTTTATTGAGGAAAAAATGATGGGAAGGGCCTCTATAATGAGCTATTCCACAAATTTACAAACTGGGTCATAAAAAGGATCTTCTCCAATGTTTAAAGTCATAAATGTTACAAATCTAGATTTTTTTGTCAGGTTACTAGGCATTCAGCTTGTTGGAGTCAAAGAGGTAAATGTCAATTTAGAGACATGCTTGGTTAATGATGCATTATGTCACAATGAGCACAAAAGACTCGTATACTAGTATTTTCACAATCCAAAAATTGAGGCTATCACGAATGAGCAAGGATGTCAATGAGTTCGAGTAGATTTTGAATAATTCCACCACAAACAATTTGGTTATGGTGGCAGTTTTGTAGGTATAGAGTTTATCCTTTGGGTGTCATGGAGGAGAGGCCAGCATAGCAATGTCAAATCCTCCATGATGAGCTTGAAGGTTGGGGGGATGGAACAAGCTCTACGATTAAAAAATGGAAGATGTAGATGTTGGAGTATGGTGTTTGTATGAAGAACCTTCAGTAATGGCAAGAAAGATGAAAGGTTTATGAGAGGTTTGAGATGGGAGAGAGGGTGGCAATTTATATTTTGACAAAATGGAAGGGATAGCCAAAGATCAGTCCGTCAAGGGATAGCCTAGCTTAGGGAATTGATATACATTGTTATCAATACCATTTAAATGTAAAGTACTGGAAACTATAGGGAGCTTGTTCGAAAGAGATGAAGTGTCCTTGGAGTAAAAAATTCTTCAATGAGACCTCTATCTTGAGCATCTTCCTCATCTGGTTCAATGAGAGCTTAAACTTGCACATTTCATTTGGCCATCTTTTGTGCGTGTGTTAGTGAACAGATTTGTTTCAAACTAACAAATGCTCACAATAATTGGAGAAATCTTTATTGAATTAATGATCTTACCTACATTTAGGAGTGGCTCTCCCTTGTATGGTCGGGGTTTTACATGCAAGAGCCATCAAGGTATAAAAGCAATCTTGCATCACCCAAGAAGTATTGTTTCCTTTTCAATCAGGGCTAAAACTGGCAGCGTTGCTATTTTTAGAAAGTTGGCATTTCTGTACGTATAGACAAAATCTTACACAGACCTCCAGAATGGTGAAATGAAGCCAATGGTGAAGAAACTACTTCAATACCTTTTGTCATTTGTGAGATATTAATATTTTCATTTTTCAAGATCTCTTAAAAATATTGGTAGTCAATTTCGAGGCACTTAGAGGTTCCGGATGGGCCCAAAAATTGGTCAAAACGACAAAAAAAATAAAAAAGTGGCCAAACATCTTTCCAAGTGCTTTCCAACAATATAAATGATTGAAAAACCAACGGTTAGATCAAAAGTTATGTCCCCGGGAAGTACTACCAAAATCAAAATTTCAAAATATCTTCTTGAACAGAAATATGGGCACCAAAAATGGAAGTTACACTATCCAAAATAAGCTATGGTGGTTACGTATTCCAGATAAAGAAGGAAAATAGGAGTTAGAGAGGACAGTGGAGTACTGCAGATTGTGTTTCTGACTTGCAGATTTGTGTAATTAGAAAGCCAATTTGGTCATAGTTTGTAATTTTTCTGAGTATTGTATTTCAATTATTGAAGCAATACATAGCAAGCTATTTTCTTTGTTTCATTTTTTTATGTTATTCTCTGTTGTTGTGTTCGTTATGAGTGTTGGATGGTGTAGCCCCTCATAAATGTTTGTGGGGATTTCTGTGTTATTTAACCAAAAAATACACTAAAGGATACAAGAAAAGAAAAAGGAACATGAAAAAACACACGAAAGAATAAAAACCCTAAACAGACATACACAAGAGACTTTCAAATTTCTAAAATGAAGTAGGAAAAGTAAAGATAATGAAAGAAAAGAACATGCAATGATTAATAAAAACACAAAATATAATTTAATTTGTACAATACATTCAATAGATTGAGAATTGTGGATTCAAACAAAAGAAATGAAAGCATCTAACATACAAATAGAAGTATTCTTCACTGAGCTTCGTTTGACATAAAATTTAAGATTTCACACTGACAACACAGGAAAATTATGAAGAAAAATCACCAGCTGAAAATACAAAAAAACCTAAAATCAATGGACAACAATGAGCAAAAAAACCTAAAATCAATGGATGACAATGAGAGGCGAAGTTCTGCAATATTCACATATCTTCACTTCTTGGAGCACAAAGTCTCCTTGAAACTTTTAATTGAGTAAAAAAATGTGTACACAAAATCTCTCTCATCTGGAAATAACAACTATAGATGCCCTTTTTCCATACAATTGATTTATAACTTTTCATTAACTAATTCTTGAAAAAAAAATCTATTTGAGAACCCACTTTTAAGTCATAAAGAGAAATAACTTAAGTCACATAAAGTCATAATAAAGTAAATCAAAATCAAAACAAGGTTTAATAAGGACATTATCATGAACTTTGTTGACTAAAAGCAAGTCTATCTCCTTTAGAAATTTGACTTCCCATAGTGACAATAATAGGCTGTTGTTGTTGAGCAAGAAACATAGACTTGTTACCTTTGCACTGTGAAACAATTTGAGTCGTTACTTTGTTATTAAGAACAACATTTTTCAAATGAACTTTCCAAGTAATTAATGGATCATATGATTCCACACTTAGCTTGAAAAATGTAATGTCCCCAATTTTTGTGAGAATCAAAGTTCGTGGGATTAGTCTATTATTTGACCGTCGTAAGCTAATCAGTTAGATAGAGGGTCTCAGTTGGCAGTGTCAGAGGCCAATTCCCACTCCAGAGGTCAAGGATGTTCAAGTTTGCTCTTCATTTGAATCAGATTGACACACTTACTATTTATAGTAGGTTACCTTTTTGAGAAAGTCAAAGTTAATTTTTTAGCAGGGCACCTAAACAATTTGGGGGCAGTACGGAGATTGGTTGGCGTCAACATAGCTCATTTTTAGGGACTTACTATTTATAGAAAGTCAGTTTCAGGGAGTTGCTATATTTGGCAGGGCACCTGTTATCTTGAAATAATAATAATGTTGTTAAGTGTTGATCAACATAAGTAATTATAGCATAGACCACATTTGGCGTTGTTGCCGATACAAAATCGGGAAGTGACGGACTATTGATGGCATACGGAAGATAATGAGTCAACCAGTAGACGACAGAGCAAGCAATAGCGAGGAAACATTTGAAGAGTAGTTTGAGGGAGAACGAGAGTTGACAGCAGATTTCATAGTCTTGTTACAAGCGCCAATAAAGACCCACATCTGGAGGGAGGCAGTACAGGAAGAAGTTCAAGAGAGTGCAATGTGGAGTGCCCTCGGAGTAAGTCTTGCAATTGACCGGTTGATGAGTCGTCTCCCTCGATTGTTGGCACAGACGTTCATTGCTCCCCAGAACCGTTGTGAGGAAGTTAACCGCGAGAATAGACGCCAACAAATCCTCCGAAATTACATAGAGAATAGTCGGCGAGAAGAGGAAGAACGAGACGAGACAAGGAGAACATAGTGCATTTTGAACCCCTGAGAAAGAACTAATTAATGCCAAACATTCCTAACAAAGATAGAAATCGGAAGGAGTATATAGAGGTGTGAAGCCGCCCAGTGGGCCTTGATACTTGAACGGCAAGTTGAACGAAGACGGAGGCTGAGGCGACTTGCTGAGGGACCGGACAAAGGGTTGCCTGAAAGGGACCAAGTAGATGCCACGGTAGGTGCAAAAGCTGACGGTGAACGTAACGATACACAGGAGCACCATAGGGGAGTAGTGAAGATTTAATTGAAGAAAACCGACATCGGTTAGATTTACTTGAAGAGACCAGACATCGATTAAGGAATTTTGTAAAGTTCCTAAGGTTTTGGATATATTCAAGGACGATTTCAGACCAAAAATGTAATGTTCAATTATTAAATCCTAGCCTTGTTTACTTCATTAGCCAGTCTTCCCAATAATAATCAATTCCAGATAAAAATAACTCTAGAATTAAACACCAATGAATAACGATTTCTTTATAAAATTCAATTCATTAAACTACAATTTCTCCAACCCGATAATATTAACCTTTTATCCACAAAATTGGTTCGAATCTTTCTTACTGTTCAATACAGACACTTAGGTATGGACAAAATAGTGCACCTGTTTAATTGAAGGATTCCATACCGCCGTTAATGGTAAAATTCCGCAGCATATGTTAAACTCTGACAAAAGGCTTATGGCGGAAACAAGGTGGTCAAGAGTACGCTTGTCTGTTTGTAATGTAAATGGTACCGTATTTCCCCATGGATGTTGTAAATAGTGTGCCAGTCGTTGAACTTTGAAGTCATAATCCTCTACCAACAAAGGCTTCTAGCGGAAACAAGGTGGTCAAGAGTACGCTTGTCTGTTTGTAATGTAAATGGTATCATATTTCCACATGGATGTTGTAAATAGTGTGCCAGCCGTTGAACTTTGAAGCCATAATCCTCTACCAACAAAGACTCTGGCAGAAGGAGTCCAACGTCGCCATCTCAACCTGACATATAGTTCCTCCTGCACATGTCGTTCCAAACTTGCCACTTACGACCTTCAAAACTTCCCGTAATGGTAACTGCGCGTGTTGTAATCTGCCCACATCAATACGTGTCGTTCTGTCTTCCCGCAACACTCATACGGGAACCGAATATACATCACTCCTCTTGGATGTTTCAATCCACTAGGCCAGCGTGTCCACCGACGAAAGGATATCAACCTCCTTTGTTTCCAGAAAAGACAAATAACTTTGTATCCAGTGTTTTAAGAAATTCCCCGCATGCCATCCTTCTCTCGACAATCCATTATAAGGGAAAGAATTCCCGTAATGTAACTTCTTCGATATTATACCTAATAATTAAGTATTAATTATTAATTATTTAATATTAGTATATAATTACCAATATTTAAATAATTAATATTATTAGTTTAATATCATAAATCCTAAAATCCGGGACATTACAAATTTATCCATTACACTGCGCACAAAGGCGAGGGAAGCCCGAAGGAGTATAGAAGAGGTCAGGGAGGTCGAAGATACCGGTGCACCCAGCAGTGTTGGAGGGACACACGGGCATGGTGGTCAGACGAACCTGTCAGGCTCTAATCCATCTTCTTCAGGACCGCAACCAACACAAGCGGGGAACAGAACCATAGCCATGTCACAGAAATAGAAATTGTCAAAATTTACGGGCGACGGGAAGAAGGATCCCGTCCGACATTGTCGTACATGTGAAACCATCTGGTCACAAACGGGGTCACTGACCACGATGAATGGGTACGGCAATTTCCGGCCACGTTGCTGGGAGTAGCCATCGACTGGTATTCCGACATGGACAAAACAAAAGTTAGTACGTGGAATGAATTACAGAAAGAGTTTCAGACATAATTTTGGCTGTTGCAAGATGACAATGAGATTGTCGCCGAAATCTACAGCACCAAGCAAGGGAAGGAGAGGTTCCAAGCCTATGGTCGGCGGCTAAAGGAACTACTAGGGAAGATGGACAGTCAGTCGACTGACGACTTAAAGAACAGATGGTTTGTTGAGGGATTGCGACCTCCCCTTCGAAAGAAAATGAAGATCGTGCCTCCCACATCATACGATAAGGCATACAACAAAGCCATGGACTTGGAGAGCGAACATAAAACCTCCAAGAAAAGGAAGGATAGATCATCGTCGGATGACGATGACTCCTCGAAGGAGAGTAGCAGCGACGTGGAATCTAGCAAAAAAGTCCAGGCTCTCCAAAAAGATATGGAGCGGATGATGAGGGAATTTAAGACAATCAAACGGAGCCCCAATAAGCCAGACGAGGGAGAATTGTGATGTCACGGGGTAGGCAAGTCTATTTGGGCAACCATTTGGACCTTAGGTCTCAACTTCTTGGTACTTGTGCCTGCATCCACTTTGCCTGCAACCTTCACGGCCGATGGCAAAAACCTTGCATTTTTATCCATGCTCGAACTACTTGATTGTCACTGCAACTGCTTCCTCCAATTTCTTTTCCCTGTTGAATCCATCAATAACGAATTCCCTTGTCGTTATGTGCAATGATTGCTGAAACCGGCGGCTTCTTCCTTTGAAACGGTCTCCAACAATGCTTTCGCTGTGAATGACAACCTGCTCTTCTAAAATTCTTGGGTTGTACAATCTTTTTATGCATCACAAAATTATCTTTTATTGTTCTCTTCCATGCCCGTATGGCCTCCGACTTTGTTTTTCTCTTCTACGAATGGCGGAAGGTCTTGGGGCCTGCGGATTTTATTGCCGACAATGGACACCGTACGGTGTTACCACCGTTCGGTGGTCCCAGCAATGGTGTCACCACCCTTCGGTGGTTCCACCGACGGTGTTACTACCGTTCGGTGGCCCGCCATACGGTGATCTCACCATACGGCCTGCTCTTTTTTTTTTAAGAATAATTCCTAATCTACTTCATCGTGCTACGCTTTCCAGCTCGGATTTCCCTCCTTGTTGCCTTCGCCTATCATGGTAGGGCTTTAGCTTAGACCCGTTCACCGAATTGGGGATCTCTCGTCCATCCTGTGCCCACAATTTGATAGCTCCATTCTCACCGACTTCCCAGACCTGGTATGGACCCAGCCACTTTACTTTGAACTTTCCTGGCATGATCTCATTCTTCCCATTGTATTTTAACACCAGTTGCCTTGGGCTGAACCGAACCCGTCTGAGATGCTTATCATGCCACGCCTTGTACCACATCTAGCGCCCATTGTGCCATCATCCAACGCTCATCCAACTTGTTCAGGGTATACAGCCTTTCCCGCAGACACTCCATGCCACCTAATCAGTTCTCAGTCGCAATTCAGAGGCTTAGTACCATGAATTCTACTGGCACAACAGCTTCCCGTCCATACATTAATCGGAAGGGGGTCTGACCCGTGGTCACTTTGTAGATTGCACGGTAGGCCCATAGTACCAATGGCAGTTTTTCCTCCCAGTCGTCTTTCTCCACTCCGCAAGATTTGTAGATCACTAACATTAAGATTTTGTTTATGGCTTCTGCTTGCCCATTGGGGCTCGGGGATAATATGGACTTGACAAGGAGTGAAAAATCTTGAACTCCGTTGCGAGCAATCAAATGACATGGTTCACAAAGTGACCTCTGTCACTCGTCAACTGGATTGGAATGTCGTACCTTGTAATAATTTGTTCATACATGAACTTCATTGTACTCAATGATGAGTTGTCCAGCAACTGAAAGATTCCAAACAAATCTTAATGCAGATTATTGTTTTGTTTTCAATTTTTAAACTTTGACCAGGGTGATTGTCCAGTGAGATGAATTCAAGTAATTCTGAATTTTTGTGTCTTTTCTCATGTATTCACTTTTTTTTAGATTTTTGGGTGATAAAATAATTGCATAAATAATGACAAACTAATTCCAGCTGAAAATGATAAGGAATATACTAAGAATTTAACAATACTTTGAGTCTAAAGGGTACATACCCGTACAGTTACAGCAATCTGATTTTTATTTATGAATTGATCCAAATGCAAGCGGTCTACAATAAGTATTAACGCCAGCTTTAGGAAAATGCTTGGCGTTGATCAATATGCTGATGAAAATGTTGTCATAGAACTTCCAATACAAATCTATAATCAATGGCATCCAATGCAAGAAGAAAACACCTCAAATAACCTCCAGGTGGCTGCCCCAAAGGAAACGCCCAATCTGAAACAAGTTGGCCGCCCTGCTGAAACTTCTCTTCTCAAAAGGATATGTATGCAATGAAGACAAATGCCGCTTTCCTTTGACAATCAATGTGCATGATGAACAAATCCAATCCCAATCCTTGTCGAGGGCTACATCCTAGCAATTCCAATCCTGGGGTTTGCGTCTCAGACCTCCAAATCGCTCCACCAAAGCAACTGCCAAATTCACAATGTGTAATGTTCAAAAGAGAATGAGAAATTAGGTCTCCATCTCCTTATATCCCCTTCCAAGTGCAAATCGAACCCTAAAGCGAATTTATACTTTGCACTTTAAATAAAATATAATAAAATAGCATTTTCCCAATTAAAGTCATCCAAACTCAAGGAAAAACATTACTTTATCAAAATGTCATGACTCATGGCGCCAAATAACCTCCAGATAGTGAGAATAGTTTATAATAATTCGAGACCTTTCCAACGAGCCCCCATACATCGGTATATGTGCCCAAATCCATTAGTTATCCCCTTATTACTCTGAAATGGCTATATAAATAGCCTTATTATAAATTATTTAATTACCAACTTAGGAAATATTAAAATATTTCCCCTTAAGCTTCTGAAAGCCCAAATCAACCAAATAAATATGAAATTGACCATGTCACCTGTCTGTGACTGATACCGGACGAGATGGGTCAACTGGCAGTCCCTTCCCTAAAATCTAGGGATGCTCCTAGAAGTTAGGAAACCAATCCTGTTGCACTGAAACTGACAGCAATTGAAGGGTTATGAATAACCTCGCGACTGGCAATTGTCATGACCTAAAATTCAGGGATATCCCCTAAAATCTAGGAACTGCTCCAAACTAGCTCCAAACTGCCTGTAAAGCCAAAATCCGGTCACTGTATGCACTGAATGAGTCCCTATCCATCTCTACTAGCCTATGGGACTCCAATGATAGGCCAACTCCTCCGTCTTTGATGTCCACTCTAGAAAGGGGACATGACAAAGCCAGTGCCTCCACCCATTTCGATAAGTATTTGGTAGCCACCACGATATACCGACATCTCCGAGCCCTACTTGCCTTCAGGGGTCCAATAAAATCCAAGCCCCAACGTTCAAAAAGTTCTTGTGCGTGAGAAGGATTGAGAAGCATGAAATCCCTCTCCAGTGGTTTTCCAACTCTTTGACAAGTATCACAACTTACGACCCACTCCCTCGCGTCGTTGTACAATGTGGGCCACCACAACCCTACAAGTAGTACCTTTCATGTCATTGTGTCTGGTCTCATATGTCCTCCTGCTGGCCCTTCATGTGCCTCTCTCAAAACGCTTTGTACTTACTTCTTCCTCCATGACACATCTCCTTAGTACTTGGTCAGGTCCCATTATGTATAACAACTCGTTGATCAACTGGAAAGTTCTACTCCTGAGCACCAATTTTCTCCTCTCCCCAGGTGGCATATCCCTCGAAAACTGCAATGTGGACAAGTACTCCCCAATACTCTTGTACCATATAGGCAATATTGCAATGTGGAATAGGTGGGCGTCAGGGAAATCATCATTAATTCCCTCAGGTGGTTCACCAGACTTATGCGGGAAAGCTAGTCGACAATTACATGGATTACTTCAGAAGAAAACCCTATTGGATACATAACAACATAGAAAACCTTGTTGGATACATAACCATTTATTGATAAGCCATTTGTTGAGGTGCTTAACCATTTATTGATTAACAGCAGTACCTCGGTTGTTGATGTGTGCGCTGATGATAGCACACATGAAGCTACTTTTCATGAGGTGAGCGATGTAGATACGGCCTCATATCACAATGCAAATTGTGTGTCAGAGAGCTTGCATGGGAGCCAGGAATTTCAGAGAATGATTGCCAACTGAAGGTTGACGACAAAATGATTTCCACAACCTTAGAGCACTTCGATGTTGCTTGTCAAATGTTGGCTACCTATGGTTGGAGCACTCCTGTGACAGATGAGCACTATGATGGTACTCTTTCCCTTACAGAGTTTCATACACTTCAAGAAGCTATCGGAATAATGAAACAAAACTATTTGCAGCTATTGGCTGACAGAGACTATCTTCTCGAGTGGGGCTGCACTTGCTATGATGTGCTGAGGGGAAAGGAAGAGAAGGTAGATGAGCTCACTCATGAGTTGGGGGTGACTATGGATTCATTGGAGAGCACCCAGTTGGCCCTTCATGAGTCTCAGTCATGGTTAGAGGAGTTTACCGTGGAGTTGAGTCGAGCACAGTCTTCACCATCTGCAGTTATAGTACAGTTTCCTACATTGGCAATTGGTGATGATTTGATATCCACGGCTTCTGGTGATGCATGTTTTGAAGGTGTGGCTACGTCCATCACAGAGTCGGGTGCAGTAGTCTCATCTAAGATGAGTACATTGTTTGAGAGCAGTAGAGAGCCACTTATTGCATTAGGATCTCCCGAGGTAGGTACTATGATAGATGATGTGGGTCAAATTACTAATAGCTCTTGTGTGGCTATGGTGGATCCTCCAGATAGTTGTGTGTTAGTATACGACACTACTCCATCATCTTCACAGCAAATTCGTAGAGTGTCATCTGGTTGGGAGTATGGCTCTCATGTTCACTTGTTTCCCTTTCCTGGAAGCAAATTTGTCACTTCATCTCATGCAAATGATGGCAGAAGATAACGTGTTATGTCACAAGGTCAGAGTGATCAGCTGCAGGTTTCAGAGAATAAGTTATTTCATTTTTACTGTGCCGATACATTTGTTGAGTACCTGGTTGAGAGTACGGAGTTTCAAGAGGGTCCATATGGAGTCACTGAGGATACTCTCATCCAAGTTTCATGTGGCATTCGGCATTTGGTGGGGGCGATTGTAGATACTCTGACTACAATGCTTCCACTTAGAGATTTTGTGGTTGGCTTTGCAAAGAGGGTTACCAGAGGCCCTGCCCAATCACCAGTTCGAGATCGGAGATAGGAGCTATCTCCAGATTCTAGAGTTGTCAGTGATGAGCCATTGACAGAAATTACAGCTTTCTACCGTAATTACACAGTGAGGAGTGCTCATAATTTTTCTTTTGATCCACATGTGGAGGACTTGATGATGCATAGGTGTGGATTGGCTTTGGGGTCACACCATCGGTTGTGGGATGGATATTCACTATCTTCAAAAGAAAGAATTAGTAATTATCCTTTGTGGTCTAGAAGTAGAAAACCCTGTTGGATACATAACATAGAAAACTCAGTTGTTAGCAGGAGATTACTTACAAGGATAGCAGTCAGTTATCCATCATGTTGTTATGTATCTAACAGGGTTTTCTACTTCTAGACCACAGGAATTTCTTACAAATACATAGTTACAGGGTGATTATAGTGTTAGTGGGCATGATGGCTTGGTTAGTTTTCACATCCATTGGGGACTGACAGAGTGTAGTGTGAGATCTCGTGTAGCAGGTGCTACTAGATATTCTTACCTCCTTATGATGGATGGATGTGAGTTTCCTTTATATTGGGACCAAGGTGGCGACAAGGTTAGCTCTGTGGTTAGGGTGGGTTCTGTTGGTTGGCTTCACCATTCCTGGTATGGTGACAATGTGATCAGAGGTGGGCAGCAGAGGTCCGAGGATATTCATTTCGACAAGCCTCTATTCTGAATTTGGGATCCAGGTATATTTGGTTGGTCACTCTTCAGTGTGCAGTAGGATCCTTCGTGTGCATCGGGGTTCACGTCTGGGTTCGTTGGGGAGTATTGCACTGTGTACTTGGTGTGGATTATTTGCATCTTCTATTATGATTCTCATGTACACTATTCGTTTCAGATGCACAGTTCCAATGCGCAAAGATTGGACAGATAGGTTGTTGTTCATTTCTGTGCAGTTGTGGTTATGTTGGTGTTGCAGTTGTGTTTTAGTGTGGGACATTTCTCAGTCTTCCTTTGGATTTTTTGTTCAGTGGAGTTTCTTTGTAGTTCTGATTGCTTGGGGACAAGCAATCTTAGGGAGGGCGGACTATAGTGTCCCCATTTTTTGTGAGCATCAGAGTTAGTGGGATTAGTCTATTATTTGACCCTCGTAGGCTAATCAGTTAGATAGAGGGTCTTAGTTGGTAGTGCCAGAGGCCAATTCCCACTCCAAAGGTCAACGATGTTCAGGTTTGCTCTTCGTTTGAGTCAGATTGACAGTATTTATAGTAAATTACCTTTTTGGGAAAGTCAGAGTTACTTTTTTAGAAGGGCACCTCAACAATTTGGTCGCAGTACGAAGATTGGTTGGCGTCAACATAGCTCATTTTCAGGGACTTACTATTTATAGTAAGTCAGTTTCATGGAGTTGCTATATTTGGTAGGGCACCCAGATTCATGGTTTGCACAGTGGTTGACTTAGTTGTCAATTGGTCAAATGGGAGGATTTATATTGAGTTCATGGATATTACTTATCATTAATTAAGTTGTCTAATTAATGTTAAAGTTATTATAAAGAGTTATGATATAAAGTTATTTTAAAATGGGCCAATTGATTTAAAAGGTGCATTAAATGTATATTATATTATGGGGTCCTATTTATTTATTTTCCGAAGTCAACGTGGGGCATTAAAAAGGCGTCATAAATGGTTATTAATTATATTATAAGAGTTGGCGCCAAATTATGAGAAAGGATGGATTAAATATTATATTCGAATGCAATCAAAGTATGAACTTAAAAGTTATGCGAGGTGTGAGCTTGAAGCCTCTAGCCGATTTGCATTTGAAAAATATATATACCAAAAGAATGTCATTCGAAGATCATCTTTGTGCATTTGACAATTGTGATTTGGCTGAAGAGAGGGTTTGGTGAAGGGTTTCAGAATTGGTGCTTGTGGAATTGTAAATTCTCAAGGTAGTTGCAGCACTTTGAATTGGTTGATCTCTGCCAGTGAATGGTGTCAGCGTTTATCTCATCCAGAGATTAAGAGTGTGCTTAATTTAATTTGTTGTTCAAATTTTGGGGAAGATCCAGCATTGCAGATCAGTATCAGTTTGCAGTGTGTTGGAATGATATTTATTGCAGATTGCTGCCATTAGAGGCCACCGTTTGGAGTTTAGGCAGCCTCTCTTAATTTGCAGGCAGCGGCCATCAATTAGAGGGCTGCGTTCATTATTTCTGGGCAGCAATAGACATTTTAAGGGTCTGTGTTTTCAAGTAGAGTGCCGCCATCATCTACAGGCAGCGGCTAAGAACATAGAAGCTGCGTTTGGTAATTAGCGGCAGCTGTTGGTGCATTGAGAGGAACATTTTTGGAACAAGGGTGCCAACAAATTCAAATTCCTAGCCTAGGCGTTAGCAGTATCTCAATTCTGAAGGTTGCGACTTCAATCTTGAATGTCAATCTGAGTATATGAAACTGCTACAGGTTCACAATAGCTGTTAACATTATAAGTTTATGAGCATTGTTTTGACTTTATAAATAGTTCATAGAGGAAAGATGAAATAAAGTTTTGGTAATTAATTGCATTGTAATTTGTCTGTTCAAGAATTTGTAATTTGAATTTCATGCATTGGTATATATTTGGAATTGCAAAACCTTTCAAATACAAACAAAGCAAACACATATACATTCGGAAATCAGAATTTAAGGATTGCATGCCAACCATGTGACGAAATGTCAAAAGGTCAAAACTGAGACTTCAGAGGTAGAACCATTGGGGCTCTTACAAAAAACTTGGCTAAATTCTTGTGATGTTCTTAGAGCAAAGAAGCAATAATATATTAATATTTTCATGAATTTGAAGTCAAACACTTTCTTATTGAATAATATTATAATTCTTCAAGGATCGTTTAACAAAACCTCTTCTTCACTTCAACCAAGTCCAATAGTTTGCTTTAACCTTCTCTAAAATATTTTGGACTGACCAAAAATCTGCTCAAATTTCTGATTTGAGCTCACCACACAATTTGTCAGAGTTTTTTTGTAATCTTCAGGGGTTCGCTAAGGACTGATAATTTCCTCTCGACACTTTTAAACCAGAATATATTTTCTTGTATTTTGCCAAACCCTTGTTTAGCTGAGTAAATAACTATCTATGGCTGTCATCTCTTGTGAATCTATTATTACACTCCACCATAATGAATCTTCTTACTTAACTGCCTACATTTCATTATTGCCTCTCCTTTTATCTTCCTCAATTGTGATATACTTTTTTCTTGCTTCTTCAATGAAATTAAGGCCATCTAAAGTGACATGCTCTAACCATATTTTTGTTATCTTACCATAAATTTGATATTTACTCATAACTGTATTAATACAAATAGGCATGGCAGACTCTATAGAAGCTATGGGTAGTACATTCAAAAGTTGCTCTATGTACTTATAATCTTAGTCACAGGGTTCGCCAAATTTCGGCCATGAAGTTCGAAATTCGGAGAACTTCAAAACATTATAAAAAATTCGTAGAAATTTGCCCAATATTCATCTGGATATACATCATTGTCTTTAAACAAACATTTTTAGGGTTTTTTACGCTTTTCATTGCCTTCACGAAGCGATTTTTACCTGCATTTTTTTTTACCGCTAATCACTTTTTAGCTTCTCCGAGACAGGTGAGAAGGATTACCTACAGACGTATGGATATCAAAAGGTTAGGCGGCAAATGATCAGTGCAGTAGGGGATTTGTGAGTGCTATGTCGTTGCATAAAGGATTCACAGAGTAAGGAGAAAATAGAATTGACAGTGCCTTCGAACTTGGGTTTTTAATCCGATGAATTATTTTGTAATGTCGTGTATCTTTGTTTCTTTATTTTTAATGTTATTAATATTATTTGTGTTGCGTTTTATATATTTAGATGATATTATTTTATACGTTAATATTATTTTTTATTATTTATATATAGTAGATTTAATTTATTAATGAAAATATGTTTCAGCTTAATCAAATATTTATATTGTTAAAAAATATAGTTTTTATATTTTTATATTATTTCTTTATATTATTTCTTTATATTATATTTTTATATATTATAAATATATTTTATATATAATATATTGTTTATATGAATTGGTAAACATTTGAAGAAAATAAAAAAAATGTACAATTTATTTAAAGTTATTTTTTAAGATATATACATATATTACTTTCTTTTTTAAACAAATTTATACTAACCGAATTTAATCACAAATTTCTTTTTGAACTTTTTGCCCTTGCCGAACTTCATCTGAATTTTATTGTTGCCGAACACGAGCTCAAACTCGAACCTTGTGACTTAGCTTATAATGGATGATGTCCCCTTTCGAGGAGTAGCTCAGGAGACTATCTTATTCCCATGAGCAACTCAATAGTAAGGGAATAATTTAAATTAATTATTTAAAATTATCTAATAAAGTGTCTTTACAAGGTACTATTATTTAATTAATTTAACAAAGTATTATAGGTGACCTAAATATCTAAAAGGAGGATTAATAAACTTTATTTGCAACACTTAAGCAATATATTAAAAAGTGTGCAAATTCAAACAGTCATTCTAGAGACTTCCTCGAGTTATTTTAAAAGACCGTTTTGGAGCTCATTTGGACTATTCTTGGATTATTTTCTTGAAACTGGCAATTTGGAGAACTTCTTTGGGAGTAGAAACTCATTCACATTTCACATTTGCACTTCCAACAATTGTAGTTCAAATTTGTGCAGTCTTTTAGAAAGGGCAAATTTCAAAGTGAAAGCTTGTTTTGGTGTAAGTTTAACTCAATTACTAGGATGCCTAGAGATTTCAATGATATACATTATTTTACGAATGGAAAGACCATTTATGTGTGTTGTGTGAATATTTTGCAATCGCCTTAAATCAACCAATTGTAAAATAGTAAATTCAACCACAGTGTATGAGACAGTCTCTCCTCTTAAAAAGGGGAGGCTCCCTATTTATTGCGACTAAAATCAAAGAACACTTAATCAAGATTATCTACACTAAACTAACAATAGGGTGTTACCTTCACCATATTCGCTTCTTTCAAAATAAGTATTCTTTCCTTCATCATATTCTCTTCTTTCAGGAATCAGAATAGATGATATTTTCTTACAATAAACTTTCAAATACAATCTAGTAGAGTTAGTTACCAATAAGCTCATGAAAGCTCAAAGACTTTCCATGACTTTTATGAAGTTTCAAGAACAAAGATGAAACATATGTGCAGCTCAAAGACTCCAACATACAATACACCTTAATCACTCAAACATAGAGGATAAAATCAACTCAAAGACTACAAGTTATCTCTAGTTTGAACATATAACATTAACTCGAAACACAATAAGCAGCTCAAAGACTACAAGGTCATAATTGAATCCCTTTTAGATAACACCACAATACTCACAATCAACTTCAGATAATCTAGTCACATAATAGTTTGTTCCAACACAAAAATTGAAAGCAACTTGCCTCTTTTATTGATTGCAATTTGGTTTGCACCACAAAATCAAACTCTTCAAATGCTTCTCATTCCACTTGATTCATTTCCTTCCATTGATGACTTTCCGGATAAGTTCAAATCCATCATATTACTTTTGCATGGTTGTGGCATGGATAAGACCGACAAGGAGTGCATTTTTCTAATTTTGTCAAAGCTTTGAGGACCTTTCCAGTTCTTTGCCTCATCATTTCATTCCACTATGGATGGCTTGGGTGTTGCATACGTTATCCCTTCAGTTGAGGTGTTTTGTGAGCACTTGACAAGAGAGCAATCCCAGTTGGCACAGTTGGATTCACATTCTAGGTCCAAATCTCAGGCATTGATTGCTCAATCATTATCTCAGTCATCTTCAAGGAAATAGAAGCCGGAGAATAAGCAAAAGTAGAAGCACAAGGGTGCAAAATTTACTCAGCCAATTCCAAAGTCTCATGGTCATGATTCAAATTCTTCCACCTCTTCCAAGAGGTCTTCGTCCAGGAAGAACAAACCTAAGTGTACTTATTGCAATACGACAAGACATGACGAGCATAGATCTTATGCAAAGAAGATTGATGAGTTCATGCATCTTGTACAAAAGCACAATATGCAGTCATCTTCATCTCATGCATCCTCTTCTACCACAACAGGACAAGATGAAAGACCATACACTCTTTGCATTGACACACACTTAATCCAATAATTGGCTTCTAGATTCAATAGCCTCACATCATATGATATCTTCAGAGGGTATGTTCTCTTTGTTTGAGCATCATACTTATTGGAAATATTGTAATGTTTATTTAATGGTCATCTTCGTCTTTAGTTTATTAGGTAGTTTCTATTTTTGTCTTTAGTTCATTATTGTTTCTTTTAGACACATCATCTTTGTAAATCTATATAAGGAGCTTTCATCTCCTCTATTTAATACAACATTGATTTACCATAACATGGTATCAGAGTGGGTCGATGAGATTTCATAAAATTTGGGGAATTTTTTAAGAAAAATTCAAGCCTCTTCTGATCTGGAATTTTTTTCCAAAAATTTGTTTTCTCTATTTTTTAAATAACAATCATTGGAGGTATTTTATAAAAATTTTGTGGTTCATCTTTGAACATTATTGTTGAAAATTGTGGGCCTGGTCCAAGGTTTTGATCACCCGATTTCCTAGTTTGAGCAAAAGTCTCTGATTTTCGAAGGTTGCATGTACTTGCATGTGCTTTTTGTGAGTTGCATGTTGCTTGCATATGTTGTTTACCACACGAAATCTCGTGTTTTGCCACATGAAGGTTTCTCTGATGGGTTTTCATAATTTCTCCCTGAAAAAAAAATTGATTTTGTAATTCACAAAGTTGTGTGGGATTCCTTTGTGAGTTTTTACCATTTTTTTCCAAAAACAAAAGACGATGATTTGTAATCTTGGGTTTAGCGATATTTTCCTCAGAAATCACGACTTTTTGTAGTTTATTTTCTGGCATCGTGCTCTTCTACAAAAATTTGGAGAGTTTGTCGATTTTTCCTCAAAATCATGGCAGTTGTTCTTTGTATGTCTCTGGCTACAAGGAGGAACAATTTTGTTATCTAGCATTAGGTTAGATGTTTTGTGATGATTTCTGGTTAGAAGTTTTGCAGATTCTGGGAGGGTTAGTGGCAGACTCATCTCAGTCACAAAGTCAGGGACAAGCTCGTGTCTCTTGTTGCAGAGCATTCTGAAGAAGGGGGCAGCCTTCTCTATTTTATCTAGATGGGTTTTGGCTACTCTTGTTCATTGACATTCTGCAGATCCAAGGACGGTCGGAGCAGTAGCAAAATGTTCTAAAGAATTTATGACCACAACACATGTATAGTCTTCTGCAGGGTAGTTAGACCATAACCATTAAGGGAGCGTATTAGAATATTGTAAAGTTTATATAATGGTCATCTTAGTTAGTCTTTAGTTTATTAGGTAGTTTCTATTTTCGTCTTTAGTTCACGATTGTTTCTTTTAAAAACATCATCTTTGTAAATCTATATAAGGATCTTTCATCTCCTCTGTTTAATACAACATCGATTTACCATAACAATACTTTTCCAAAGATTTTGATGGGTAATAACACTTACATGAATGTTACTAAGTGTGGTTCTATTGTGGTGGTTGATGGGACATTCAATGATGTTCTTTGTGTCCCTTCAGTATTTTCCAACCTCCTCTCTATCTACCAAATTACTCATAATGGGAAGAGCAAAACAATTGAGTTGACCCCTAATTAAGTGCTTATGAGAGATCAGCATAGTGTAGAGATCGTTGTAGTTGGTAGAGTTGATCATGCGTCGTGACTCTATGAGTTCTCTCATTTTAGTCCCATTGAGCATACAGTTCTATTGTCTAGTCGTACCTCTCATGCATCGAGAGTGGATAAGATATCTAAGGAGAGGTTTGGTCACTTGAACTTATGTCTACTTAAGTCAACCACAATGGTTCCTGAGACTTGTTTTGATCCTCTTCCACCTACTTCCTCAGAATTCAATTTGGTTCAGCAAAATATTTGCTCCCTTCCAATTTCAGCAAAGTGGGATGAGTACTTGCCAGATATTGCAAGTACAACATTGTTTGATACATCACACACTCCAGACATTGGGGACATGATTGAGGATATTTCACTCCTCCTTGATGGTAGTTTGAGCATTCATGCCATCTCATCATCAGTGTCTTAAGAGATTTTCTAAGTTATCGGATCCTTGCATTTAGGCCTAGATCCTAATTCTGGTGTGATGTCGGTACAGATTCCAGCAGGATTCTAGTCGGGCATCTGAATTCCCTGTGGGTTTTGCTCTCTACGGAACCCACAAGGAATCCAAATGCCCGACTAGAATCCTACCGGAATCTAGGCAAAATTCAGACGAATCCACGGGCACCCAAGGCGGTGGGCGCCCAATAACAAGCCCCACATGCCAATTTTTATTTATTTTTTAATCTAAAAAGCATCTAAAACTCTAATTTCAACCATAAACTATGCATTTGGTCATTTGATGATCATTCATTCATCTCTCAAGCATTTTTCACCATTTTTAATATGATATGAGGTATTTTATTTATAATTTTATTGGCGATTATGGATTTATGAGTATCACGCTTCTAACTTCTTATCATTATTATATGCTTGAAGTTTTGAACCAATGATGAATGAACATTGAACATGTTACATGTGTGAATCTATGAATATACATACATACATACATCTATATATATATATATATTTGAAAATATCTATATATATACTTGCAGTACCTGAACCAGCCCAAAAATATTTTTTGCAAAATCCGAGAACCCAAATCCGAACCTGGATCAAAACTAGGATTGGCAACTTCGGAGATTGTTCATTAGGCATTTACATAATGTTTGGATTTTCTTCTATTGATTTAGATAGTTGGAAAGTTGAGCAGTCTTCAATGTTACACATCAAGAGACATTTCCTTCCTTTCATGTAGTTGCTTCAACCTTGGCCATTTGATTGGTTTCTTCCTAAGGGGAGTAACATGGTTTGCCGCTCTTGGATTTTCATTAGGATTCATCCTCAAGCCTTCATCTTCGGAATTGGAGCTTCTCTCTTATGGGGGGTATATATCATCTCTTCTTCTCTCTTATGAGGGGGGGGTGTTCATTGTACTTATATGACTGATTCACTTGGAGTCATCCACCTTAGTCACATGTAGTACCTTTTTTTTCTTTTTCTTCATTGCATCTCTCACTTTTGAAGACAGATTTTTTCCCATGTGATTTTTCTCCTTTTCTCCATTGAGGGAGACCTCATTGGTGGGAGTTGCATTGCTTTGTAAATGAGTACCTAATCAAGCCTTTGTTTTCAAGACTCATTCATGCATTTCATGCTTAGATCCTTTTTGTCTCCCTAAGTTTCACTAGAGGGGGGTTGTTAGAGCATGCATATTAGTTGCATTTGGCACATTTGCATATATTGCTTTAATTAATTATGCACCTGCTAAAAAATATTCTCATGCATATTATTTTGCATAATTGAACACATGTTTGCACATTCATGCTCTAGCTTAAGTTCACTTAGTTGAGCCTAAATTAAAGTTAGTCAAGTCTAGTTGGATTCCAATTTGCACATTGTGCATATCATGCACTTTTACTTTGCATATCTTAGTCCTAGTTTGCTATTTTTAGTAACAGTTAGCTTTTGGATATTTTTAGCACTCTTGCTTTCTATAAACCAATTCACTCATTATAATGTATCCCAATCTACATTTATTTTTTGTGCAATCAATACAGAATTCTAGGGTTGTTATAAGGCATATTATCTTTGCTTGATCTCTCTTGTGTGATAGTTGTTTTGCTTGTAGATGATCCTTGGCTCCAGTGATTGTTTCATCAACTCCTACATCACATTTCAAGGTGAGGCTTTCTAACAAGCAACTACGGATGTGATTCAGCCACAAGTGACTCTAGGACCAAAAGCTAGAGAAGACAAAGAACAGACTATGTCTTCTCCTTCTCCTTCTTCTTTTGTGATCATGGCCATTTACAACAGCAATTAAATGCCTCAAGGACTCAGAGATGTTTAGAAAAAAGAACTCAGAAGTGAAATACTGGAGTATTTGAATCTTGCACAAGAGAGGATAACTGTGTTGTGGAAGCTTAGCTGGGGAGCCAATTGCAAGAAGACAGCCCAAGAATCAAAATTGAGTTGCTACTCCATCCCACCTTTGACTCACCTAAAAAGCTTTATCAAAGCAATACAAACAAGGAGTACATCATTATCAAGAGTCCAACAAACAATCATCTGTCTTGCTTAAAACTGGGCATGTACTATTAGCAACTACATGCCACAGAAAGAAGAAAACAACTATGGGTGATGTGCAACACATTTACACCCAACCTGTTACTGGAGCTCCTCAAGAATACCTGGTCCAATGTAAGATCCCTATCCAATTCTGATCTCAAATTTTCAAGTATGGGTAATTGACATTTCGTCAAAAAGTTTGCATGCAAAGTCTGTTATGAAGTTCTGAGTTCTTGTAACTGCTTTCGATCAAATCTTGACATTGCCAAATAGCTTAAAAACGTATAATCATAGAAACAAGGATGTAAAAGCATGGAATTACCACAGCATAATAGAAAATCACTGTTATGGCATTTTATCAGACTTAAACACAAACCATAATAGTTCTGATTAAGAGTTTTTAACTACCAAATTCTCTTAGACATTTCATCAAACAAGTGGCAGACCTTAACTACACAGCCAGCATTAAGAGTTGGACTGTAACAGCAATTATTATATCAATTCCTGAGTGTGTACTTGGCTGATTGCAAAATAGTATGACCCAGAAACACACAGCAATTAGGAGATTCAGCTCTGAGCCTCAATCATATGCATTTATGACTAGATAGAGCTTAGAAATATGCACAGCAGTTCACACACTCAACTTTGCATATATATTTAAACCCAAATATTCAAAACAAAAATTACAATGAACATAACCAACCTGGAAACCTGAATATTATCTGTGCAGGCAGCGAGTGACACTGTCCAACCAAGGTATGATGCTCAAACCCTTCAAATAACTGAATATTAATAACTTGTTTTATAGTAGAAGATACAAGAAACCCTTGATGACTTTGACACAAAAATTCATTCAAATCACTGTAGCGCAGTACTGTTCATGATGGTACTGTAGCACGGGTACTATTCACGTTTACTGTAGCAGCGACACTATTCACGGCACTGTTCATTCCTCTTTCAATCTGATTTATAACTTCTTATCTGAACCAAAACTTCAACCATTAAGTCCATATGTGAATTCCGTATGAATCCACCAATCTTAGGAGTGGGTTTTCGTTCAAAACTTCTTGGTTCCAAGGGTTTCCATCCTTAGAACAATCTAGTCACTGTATCTCAGCAACAAGAGAAATAGCTTCGACGAAAAAACTAATAACATAACTCAAATGAATGGACAACCTTACTTATATAGCTTCTTTAGTCAGTGAATGCTTGTCCTTTTAGCAATGTGGGATAAAACAATCTTCACTTCTAATTCTCCTTATGAAGAAGCTTCTCGAACAAGTTGGAGAGCTTTAATAACTATAGTGACTTTATATTATAACTTTATTATAGTCACTTCATAATTCAATTAATTATATGCACTTAATAATTAATTATTATTAAAGTATAACTTTAATAATAATTATAATATTATAACTCCATTGTTAATCATCGCAAATCAATTCTGACTTCACCAAGAGGTAGCCCACTACATTCACTGCTAACCGGGGTGCCTTACTAAAAATAGTAAGGTTGGCCTATATCAACACACTGACTTACTATAAATAGTAAGTATATTAAAATGAAGCCAGGACGCCTAAAATAACCATGCCTCAAAATATACCAAGGATATGGAGATGAAAATATTGCCAACTGCCAACTGAGATACCAGATATCTCCAAAATAGGGCCCTCTAAACATCTTTATTAGCCTACGAGGACCCAGTGATTGGCGAAACCACCGAAACCAATGCTCACGAAAAATGGGGACATTACATCCAACCAGAACATCCAAGTGGAAAACAGAACTTTGCTCTGAAAAAACAATTTACAGTACCGTAGAAAAAAAGAAAATCTTGAAATTTCCAGAAAGAAGCTTATGTCTCCAAGAATTCACTAAAACACTGCTCTGATTATGGTTTCCTCGCTCTGATGCCACAAATTAGTTATACCAATCAACAGAGCTAAACAAAGGATGAAGTGCTAAAACCAAGAAACATCCATCCCTAACTTCATTATACTAAAGATATATATCGTACTTAATTGTACCACTGCCTCCACAGGAGAGAGAATAGTCATGTGCGACCTTTCACCTTCCAATCCTTTCAAATATCTTTTTAATATTAGTTTAATCTAATAATACTATTTGGATCAATCCCTAACATGGTTAAGAGAGACACGCTTATGATTCTTATTCTCAATTGCAAACATTAAAAAAATAACAGATTAAAAATTAAAGAAACCAAATTCTTTTTTATGTGCTAGAAGCAATGACATTTCTGCCAATAATACTATCCAAATCACACCTTAAGCATTTATAATCAGGTCCATAAATTATGAAATAAATCTATTAATGGATGTTTGATTGTGACCTATTAACTAAAACTGGGTCTGTGTCCAATAACATCTCTGAAGGCACATAATAAGATGCATAACATGTATCAGAGATACTTACCCGAAAGGGAAAGTTGCTGAAGTCAAGAGAACCATGAGAGTCACAACGCAGCAGCACCTGAGATGTTCTAGCTCCTTGGAATCCACATTCCAATGTGGTACAATTAGAAATATTCAAAGGTCTTGTTAATTGAGTCAAGTTTTGTGATGGTACGATCACCTGATGAAGAGAATGCCTCTATTTCAGTTCCAATTTTTCTATGTCAAACACTCATTACAAATACAAGATACACATTATTGGTTACCTCTTCTTCACGGTAAACATATGGTACACAGTACAGCCGTGTAGCACTACCATATTCAAGACAAACTCCTGCAGATGTCCCTATGCCACAGTCGGAATTCTGTGCAATAAAAGGCTTTTCCAATGCAATCCAACTACCTTCACTGTCCAGTGTCTCAATTAGAATAATGTAAGTATAATCTTGAAATTTAATCAAATGTGAAGAAAGGAACATCAATAGGGAAGCCTTTAGCACAGCATGTACCAAACAAACAGGGTGGAACACTAGATTTCATAACACTATAATTGTTCATTACTTGGAAAATCATTTAGATAAATATGTCTTGGTTCTGCATTACCTGAAGAGATTTGAAAGAAGAATTTGCTCATCCCACATGATAAATTCCAAGCTGCTACCACAGTTGTCGGTAATCAATATTTGACGTCTTTTCAAATGACCAGACTGGCCTTGAACTTCTATTACTCCAATTTTTTCAACTCTGCACAGTACATGGACCTACTTTATGAATAGATCTTAAGATAATAATAACACTATTGCTCAGAACTTTTTCAAATAACCATAATGCAAGTCAACTGATAGAAGACTAGTATTCATAAACCGTTCAATAGGGAAAGTGTCCAATTTCCCAGTGACACCGTACAAAATAGGCTTATGTGATCATGCGACGCCTTTCAAATTAGATTTTTCAGTTTAAAAAAATGTCACATTAAAACATGGGCCAAGCCAGAGATTTATGAACAAAGTATGTACTAGAGACAGAAGACATTACTCTTTCTTCTTAGATACCTATGAAATTAGAAATCCCATATCTTTCTAGGACTGATTGAACAACAAGAACATACTGACAGAATTTTGCCTTCCTGCAGCTGTTTTTGATTGAAAATTTTCTTTCTTTCTCTTGACCAGATTTTAGTGCACTAAAATTATTTCTTTATCAAAAGGCACGTTCCCAGAAACAAAATCTCACTATCCAAATACAAGGCATCTAAAGCAACAAATGCTGCACATCTGTCTAAAATTGAATATGCATTCTGGATATAATCTATATCCTTCATAGCACCAGTTCCTTTTGAAGTTGAACAGCATTTTCACCATATCCTTAATCCAAATATTGTTAGTTTTCAATCGGCTGAGATAAACTGTACATAGTGGATGTCAGGAATTTGAAAAATCCCATGTGGTTTTCAATTACAAGAATCTCATCTGATAGCTAATATTTTAATGTAATGTCCCCTTCTCAGACCTAGTCAGACGACGCTTCTTGTTAGCCTATTCCTGGGATCCCATAGGCTATTCGGTGGAAGTTAGGTGACTGTTTTCTTGGAGAGCTCAGTTTTAGTTTCTAGGCTTCCAACAGCTGTGTGGAGTTGGTGTAATAGTAGGTGGCAACACTCTTTGTAGCATTTTGGGCCTTCTAGGTTGTTATCCACAGATCTTGGATAACACTATTATTTATAGTAAGCGCTCATAGTGGCACCTGGCATTATTCTTCAACATCAGTTACATCCCAGCATGATTGGTTTCAGTTTCTGGTGCCTTGACGGGGATTTCCACAAAGTTGTTGGAATTATTTTAATATTGGCACTAAAGTTATAAAGTGATGTTTCAATGTTCACACTTAGTGTTAGTTATTATAAAGTGAAGTTATGTTCCAAAGGTTCGATGCCTAGGAAAAGGGAACTTGGAAATTAAGTTGTTTAAATTGCTAATGGGCCTTTTTGAGAGAAATGAATTAATTTTAAGATTCTAATTTTAAAATCTCCATTCCCTCCAAGTCCATTCTAAAGGGTTTTGGCTCTCATTCTCATTCATCAGAGTTGCACACATAACAAGATGCTATAGCACTGAGCATAGAGTTCTTCCAAGAGTTGATTGAGGATGCAAACCCTTGGCAATATTAACTACTTTCAATGGTGAAAGACTTATCCTAGCTGGTTTGGTGTTTTCAAACAAGTAACACTGATTTTTATACAGTTTTAAGATTCAAGCTTTCAAAAGCGAAGATTTACATGGTGCATTGATTTCAGATATTAGAGTTTGTGTTGATGATGAATTGCAGAGACTTTTATGTGACTTGCAAGGGGTTTTTGTGAAGCTTCTTAGCTGGCCATACCTCTTCCCCATGCTGGCCATACCTTCAAAATGGACATGTGAGCTAGGGTTTTGATCAAATTTTTAAGGGTGCTTTATCAAACACTTCCTATGAACTAGGCATTCAAGGTGCTAATGATATTTGGAAAGTTTTTGCTGGAGTTTATTTTTTGTAATGGGTCAAACCTCCTTGCAGGCTGTTCCTTGGCTAGGGATGGATTTTAAAGTTTATTTCACCAAGGAGGCATATGGAGTCTTGCTGATGTTGGCAGAGTTTAAGAAAAGGTTTTGGGACAGCTTGGTGCGTTGATAATAACCTGGTTAAGTCATACTGTTCTTGTATCATGGCTGGATGAGTGCACAGAAAATTCTGATCAGCAAAGGCAGACTTTGTGATGTTTAATATTGCTTTCTGGGTTTGTTCATAGAGCTGGGAGTGCATCTTCTGATTCTTGCCAAAGCTGGAGGTATTAATCGACCCATATGAGAAGATACAAGTGTGGTATTGAATGAATTACAGAGTTTGAACTTGCACGTTTAACCTTTTGAAATCTATGCCAGCAGTTTATGTATCTTTACATTTCAAAATCAGAACTGTTAAGTAGTATTTGCCTCAAAGGCATGTTCATGTTGTTGAATTCATTGGTCAAAAATTTTGCGACATTATCTTGGCAAAAAAAACCAGGGGGTACTATTACATTTACTAACAGACAAATTACTAGCAACATACTTATGAAATCTAGGAAAAATATCAATCAAATGTAGACATCATCAATTCTATACTGTAAGAAAATCTCAGTTCCTAGAAAGGAATTATAAGAAACAAAGAAACTCTGTATCATATCAATGGCTCACTACTAATGACACCTGCCAATAGTAAAAGAGGACCTTAAGCAATATATGTCCGCTTTAATAGTATACTCAACCCTGATTCAAGAGGATTCTGAATAGCTACCTGTTGGCAGGTTAATTTGTTTCTGTTGAGACAGCAGAAAATGGAACAGCGCATGAGGATAACCTCTCTTCAGATACCGAAGCTCCCAGAGAATGAGATCTAAACACTACTCCTAAACCTAAAGCTATAAACAAGAATTAACTGATATGCACACTATATAAGATTCTTGTGGTATACCCTACTAGGAGGCTGCCAATTTCGAATGTTTGACATACATCACTATACATCTAAATCAATTTGAATTAAGAAACAATGAATGATTCATAATACATTTGACAGATAATATACTTGAGCCCAATTCCTTACTTCTCTCCTAAATATGTTAATCCTAAGAATGACAGGGAATACTTGCCATAGGGCACTCAGAAACGAATCTACAAGTAGGCTCTCTCAAGGTTTCTGGAACACATTCATACCCATCTTGGGACTACTCCCTCAAGGCTTAAGAAATACATGCCCTTACCCTATCTCGGGATTCACCCACCTTGTGAGGAATTACTCCAGTTGTTCCCTACAACTAACCTATCCTTGAAAGGGGCTATAACGAGAAAATAAGGAATAGGCTATGAATATACTAACTCCAATGGCTTATGAATAATTATGTAATCAACTATATAAATTAAAATTACTAATGTGAATCTCATTACTTCTGCAATTATATATATATGATGAGAATAATTATAATATTTATGTTATGTGTTCCACATTTGCCTCAATTCTAGTAGACTGCAAAATGATCATAATTGAAGATTAATATCTAATTTATAATCTAGATTATCATACCAATCTGATGTTCAACAGTGGCTGCAGTAATCTGCCAGCCTAAGAAGTTTGACTCCCAATTTAGATGTTGAGACTTGCAATTCCTTCTTTTATGATCTCTTCCTTACGATGAATATCAGATATACTTTTATAATTTTATTCTTCGATGCCTGATCCTCTTCATTCAGATCTTCCATATATAAATTCCTTCCATTGAGGGTTGTGACTCTTCAATCAATAAAGAACTTTGTCTTCATAATAATCGCACCTCTTTGACTTAAAATGCTAATGATTATTTGTTCTTTCTAATCATTTCTTTAGTTAATAATAATAATCACTGACGTCTCTACTTATCAGTCGTTTATTATTGAGCTGCTGACAGTGACGAAGGCTTAATTGTCTGTTCTCTCAATATCTTCTTCCATATCGCTCAACCGCTTTTTTATTTTTGTCGACACCTGGTTTCATTATTTACATAGCCATTGAGATGGTAAAGGTTATGCAATTCGATCTTATTCCAATTGTCATGCAATACTATCCTTATTCTGAAATCAGACATCAATGATCAGCTTTATTTTGTTATCGAGACTTCATCTCTTAGTTAACATTTTAATCATATCTGATTCCCTTATGCAAAATCAGGGATCATGACAAAACGGCCCTCTTAAGATTGCTTGCCGACAAGCAATTTCAATCAAAGAGAAGAGATTTCCACAATCCATTCAAGTAACAATTAACAATTTCTGGTTTTGATTGTGTTATGAATTTTTAGCATCAACGTTTCGAATCACACTCTGTGATCCATCATCAGGATGAGCAATAAGAGAGCACAGGAAAAAATTTCAAGTTTGGATGATTGAAGATTTCTTCTCCTTCCCATGTAGCGTTTTCTTTAGGTACGCCATTCCATTTGGTTAAGAGTTTAGGAATGGTCTTATTCCTCAATCGCTTTTCCCTCGTATTGAGGATTGCTTTTGGCACCAAGATTAGCTTACCCTCATCATCAAGCGGAGGTTACTCTACACATGGAGTAATTTGTTGTCTAAGGACTTTTTTTAGTCAAGATACATGAAAAATATTGTGAATTCTACTATTCTTGGGCAATTCAAATTCATGAGCTACCTCCCCTATCTTCCTTAGGACCTCATAAGGCACATAAAATCGAGGCTTTATGTTTTCTGCTCCGCTGGCTTTGATGGAAGACTGCTTATAGAGTTGTAGCCTTAGGAAAACCAAATCTCCAAATTCAAATGTTCTCTCAATGGAATTCCAATTGGCATCGATCTTTTGCTGGTTTGGGCATGGTGAATATTGTCCTTGAGAGTGTTCATTATATCCACATTTTGTTGTACGAATTGCTCAGATACTAGCACTCGGCTTTCTTGAAGCGCCAAACTTCCAAAAGAGGTTGCCTTGTAGCCATATAGGGCCTTAAATGGACTCAATTCCAATTGACATGTGGTGTGTGTTATTGTAGCAATATTCACCCACGTGTCGCCATTTTTTCCATGCATTTTGTTGATCTATGATATAATTCCTTAAGTATCTCCTGATTCACTTATTCACAATTTCTATCTGACCATCAGTTTGAGGGTGATAACTTGTGTCATATCCCCAAATTCAGAACAGTAAAAATACGACTTAACTAAATTTTAATTAACAATTGAAATTTATTTTATAAAATACATAGCACTTACTAGGGGATACCAATATCAGTGACAATAACATCAGCGATAATATAAACATTAATTACGGTGGAGATTTAAATTAATGCACCCACGTGTCGCCATTTTTTCCATGCATTTTGTTGATCTATGATATAATTCCTTAAGTATCTCCTGATTCACTTATTCACAATTTCTATCTGACCATCAGTTTGAGGGTGATAACTTGTGTCATATCCCCAAATTCAGAACAGTAAAAATACGACTTAACTAAATTTTAATTAACGATTGAAATTTATTTTATAAAATACATAGCACTTACTAGGGGATACCAATATCAGTGACAATAACATCAGCGATAATATAAACATTAATTACGGTGGAGATTTAAATTAATGCATCAGCAATAAAATATGATAATATGTTTGCCACCGGAAAATATCGATTATTGTCAGATGATCTGTCGGAAGGTAAGAAGCCCCGGGACATCTAGCATCATATCCGAAGGAGAACATTGAGGAGATCGATAGCTTCTAAGGTCGACATAGAAGGGATATAGCAATAGATCACGAACAAGGAAATTACCCAAATGTCACGAGGAACAGACAAATTATGATGGTTGCAGAGAGATGCTCAAAACCCGCGACTTCATAAGGATACACAAATTAAAGAATGGGAATCAACATCCATCACCTCCCCGTTAAACATATATATCGGAGGAAGATACCCAACCATAATACACAACAACATCATTCGTGTATTGTGAAATATTATCTGATTTAGAGGTATCGCGTTAAGACAAGTCACGATTGGTATTGGTTATGACCAATAATGGCAGTAGTCTGAAGACCAGTGACATGGCGATAGCAATCATACAATTTGTGTAGTATGGAAGACGTTACCTGTGATGACGCCAGTAATTACGATGGATGTAATTATAATTAATATATGCAGGTGTTGATAAGGATATTAAGTGGACGACCGAATAAGAAAAGCTGCTCGATTTTGGAGGAGACCAATGGTGTTAATATCACATAACTAATAGTCAACAAATATAATTCGTTAATTAATAATAATTAATAAACCGATGATGTTATGAAGTGATCAGTTATGAAGAGGTAACATTGAAAGAAGACATGTCTATTGGATGCCCAAGAGGCACATCCATTGAAATTGCCCAGATACAAAACAGAGTTCGTATTCACTCCATAGAGGTTTGAGATTTGATTTGATAAATATATCCCCTTGTGGATTCTGCTCGCAGAGCATTTCGGTTGTTATTGCAACCTTACAGATAAGGTGCAAGCATTAGTAAAGCAAATCAGAGACGGCACCATATACAGAGCATATTTATATTTGCATATCAGAGACGGCTGCAGAATAAGCAGATTGTATAATTCATATTAAAGAATATTAGAGACCGCACTATCTGCCATTTGATTATCATGTCATTGCAACATATATATTATTGTTTATCAGAGACAGCTTGTGGGGTATGTGCATATTCCATATTGCTAAATCAGAAACAGCCAGTATATACATATTGTTTCGAACTGTCAAAGTGTACATTGCATTCACAAATTCGAACTAACCATTGTATTCCATTGTGGCATTGGAATTACAGTTATAGTTATATATATATATATATATATATAATTATAATTCATTGTTAGCATTACATCCTACATTGCATAGTAATTCATTAAAACAATTCCATTTTCATAGCATTTGGAATTACCAGTCATATGTACATTTCATTAATCTGCATTCATAATTAAATAGCCTTAGGCATATAATCGCATTAATTAATGTAGTGTCCAAGAAACATAAAATGGGGACATTACAACTTGTGTTGGGTGTCAGTACAGTTTCTGCCAACCAGAAGAGCTCTTGCCAAAATAAGCATAGAAATCGGCTATCTCTATCACTTATGATGTTTCTTGGTAATCCATGTAATCTACACACTTCTTTGAAACAGACTTCGAAATGAGCACACTTGGTTAGTCGATCCCCTAGTACATATATACAATCTTTTCCTTGAACTTTAGGAACTCCTGTTATGAAATCCATAGAGATACTATCCCATTTCTAATTTGGTATAGGAAGAGGTTGAAGGAGGTCGATTGGATGTGTTTGCTCTATTTTGTTCCTCTAACATGTAATACACTCTTGGACATATTTAAGTATATCTTTTGAGTCCCTTCCACGGATATTTTTTCCCTTGTTTACAAGTTTTGTAATAATCTTGGTGTCCTACTAGTGGATTATAATTGTGTTCTTTAATGCTTTGAGCCTTCATTTTTTACCCCGGTGCAAGATATATCCCATCCTTATAGACGATAAGTTCATCTACTATTTTGTATTCTTCATTTTGAGTGCTTCCCTCAAGGATATCATTTGCATGGGGATCTTTGGCATTTTCAGCAATAATGGATTTCTTCCAATCTGTTGTAATACCCGTTATGGTGCATAAGTAGGGCTTGCAAGACAATGCATTTGCTACGATATTGTTCTTCCCATCCACATATTTTATATCAAATTTATAAGCTTATATTTTACTAACCCATTTTTTATGATGGTCATTCAAATCTTTTTTGCCTTTGGAAAAATTGCAAACTGTTGTGGTCTGTTTTAACCATAAATTTCCCGCAAATCAAGTATCGCCTAAATTTGGCCAATGCTTGCATAATAACCAATATTTCTTTATCATAAATATAGTAAAGGCTTTCAATTGTAGTGAGTTTGCAACTCTCAAAAGCAATTGGATGTTTATTTTGCATGAGGACTACTCCAATGCCCTCTCTGAATGCATCACATTCCAACTCAAATAGTAGTGTAAAATTGGGGATAACAAGGATAGGACAAGAACTCATTATTACTTTTGGATTCTGAAAGGCTTGTTGGGCTACTTCATTCCAAGCAAACACTCCCTTTTTGGTTAGGTCAATGAGAGGAGACGCAATTTTTTAGAATCCTTCCACAAATCTTTTGTAATAGCTGCATAAACCCACAAATATCCTTAAATGAGTTAGGGTTCTTGGTTTAGGCCATTCTTTAATAGCCTTGATTTTCTCTTCATCCAGACTTACCCCCTATGCGCTAATTTTATGACAAAGATAGAGAATGTTACATCCCTTCCTTCTTGTTAAAATTGTAGCATCGATCAGATAAATATTCAGGTTGCAATAATACATAAATTGTGAGATATATTTATATATATCAATAATAATAATTATTAATAATATATTTATATTTAATATTATTCATATTTATTTTATATTTTTATTATAAATATTATTATTGCTTTAATATAATAATAATAATGATTATCATTATTATTATTGTTATATAATAATAATGATAATAATTATCATTAATTATAATTCTGATCGGATATATTATCGACTAAACTGTCGATTGAAGAGTATTGACTCAAAGCCGTCGATTTGCAAATATTGACTTAACATTTTATACGTTAAAGTTTAGCGGTGTTTTAATACCGATTATTATCGGTTCCACCATATGCGTGGAAGATGATAGGTGACGGGGCAAATATGAGGAGCCACATTTCTAATGGATATGACTCCTTAAGGAGTCACGTCTATTATAGACGTGGCCCCTCACAAATATGTTTGCCATATTTAAGCGACTGATCTGAACATCAGATGAACACACCGAAATCAATAAGTACTGTTCATCCGTTAAATTCAGAATACAGAGATATCTTATATTCAGATTCCAGCAAAGGTAAATTAATTAATTATTATTTTCTCATTTATATTTAGATCTGGATTTCGTTTCAATTGCATTTACACTTGTGACCATTATATTTTATAATTGTAATAACTATTTCATGTGAAGTCTGATGATCACGGTCATATGATTTTCAATTGTTTTGGTTACATAAATTCCTAGTAAGAGTAGTTATATATATCTAATTTTGTTAATGGAAAGGATATTAGAAGCATGATTTATATTTCTTACGTGGAATATTCGAAAATAAATTGGAATAGAAATTCTTTGGAATAATTGATGTATATTTATATTGATTATGTTAACGAGTGGATATTGCAATGACATGGATATTTAATCTTACCATGTAAATGGATGTAGAAGGAAAACCCATCCCACTAGTGGCAGAAAAGTATCATCAGCATAGGAGCATGCGAGCATACCATGAAAGTCAGGAATGCCATCTGAGCTGGAACCTCAATTGTTGCCAGTTACCTTAGTTGGGAGCATAGTATTTTAGATGTCTAGTTGGTTACCATCTACCCTAGTGTGATAGAAGTTTGGCCTAGCAAGTATTTTTGTGTCATTATTTATTTGTTCGTATGTTTTTAAAATGTTTTGCATCTAGCATTTTTATGGGATGCCTCGCTATTGTTATATTTATTCAATGGTAAATATATTTATATACATTTATAGATATAATTATACTCACACTTGATTATTCGTTTATTATGCATTCATATAAGTATATATATATATCAAAACATTCATGATTTTCGATGTATAGCATATTTGTATTTTTTTCATCTTATTGAGTTACAGAGGTTTCTTCTAGCTAGGTGGACGAGATGGCAAGAGTAACTCCCTCTTGCCACCACGGGCAAGGAGCTACTCCTTGTCGCACACCTCTATGAAACCTTACGTTGGCTGGAGATACATTCATTCTTTTTGGGCATAGTCTTTGATTATGGTTTTGGACGGAAAAACGAGGAAGCTTTACGTTGAACATGACATTTTGGATTGTTTTGTTGCATTGAGAAAGGTTTATGCATTTGAGGAAGGACTACGAATGTCTCTTTTTTGGAATCGTGAGTCTTTTGTAGGCACGTACTCCCCTTTTCTCTCTATCGATTTCCTCAAGCTAGTCTTCTTGCACGAATACTTGTAGTGAAGTTGCAACAAGATATCTTTATTTAAGTTCTATGTGATGGGTCTAGAACTAGGGCATATTGTTATGCACAAGAAACTGCATTTTAGATACTTACAATTAATATTATTCTTGCAATTTTGATTGGGGAATTGTTTGGCTTGTTATGCATTTCAAATTATTATGAATGTGTGCCTTGGCCACATGAATGTATTTATGCAAGGTTGTCATGTTGACCATTAACACCGAGAAATGTTACTTCATTGTACCTCTAAGATACCGGTTCGAATCCAGATGTGGGTACGAGAACCCGGTACGTGGACACGTGGAAATCTTTTGGGGGGGTTTTGGATGCATTTGAGTACGCGTGTGTGTGTGTATTTTAAATTTATATATATATATACAAAAAATTAAAGAAATATACAAAATTAAATCATTTGATAGTATGATACTTCATTGATCAATGCCAAAGATAAATATTAAATGCCAATTGATAGTTCACAAATATTCGAATAAGCCATATCATATATGTATATGTTCACGATTCCAATGAAAATCAGAAAATCATTACAATTACAAAATGTAGTTTACTATTCATCAATCATCAAAAGGATTATCAAAAAAATCATCTATTGGATTTTCATCTTCAGTTGCTGCAAGGTCAAGATCATTTGAACCTAACGAGGTTCCACTCGCCCTAGATGCACCATGTGTAGGGATATAATCATCATCATCATAAGCTATAGTGAGTCTAATAAGATCCTCAATGGCTGCATCCAAGTTGGCATATTCAGGAGGTACATCCCAAAGCTTTGTTGCCCCGTCATTGAAGTGTTCCTCCTTCTGTGACAGAAGACACAAGTTGGAATGAATATAAACCAAGTCTTCAACCTTTTTTGAACCCAACCGGTTACGCTTCACTGAGTGGATAAATAAGTATGTACTCCAATTCCGTTGAGTGGCCGAAGAACTTGCAACCTAGATAGTTTTCAAAAATTAAAAATTAAAATGCAAAGTAAATCAAAGAATGTTAAGTACTAAATTGTAGAATACAAGTGATAAAAAAACAAAAAAAAAACTTACTTGTGAGAGGATCTTGATTGCAAGAGGTTGGAGGTACCCAAATGTTTGACCATGGACGTGCCAACTGTTAATGTGAGTTTTATTCCACGACAACATGCAGAATCAAACACTCAATGCTTCAAGGTGAAACATCAAATACTTAATCATCCTCTTGAATAAGGTCATCACTCATGCTAAGCTTGCAAAGTAAGATCATGAAATGACTTCAAGGTTCCTTTTATCGTGGACAATCGCTCAATTGAAATGATGTGATTTGTTGGAATCACTAAGGGGACTTACGGTGTTTCTCAAGACATGACAACAGCTTGCACTTCTAAAGATTTGGCTTCATAGTGTGCAATGAAAATATAGTTTGATTTTTCAATTATCCTTCAACTTAATTTCTACTGCTACTCCTAACTATGAATGCAAGGAAGTATGGATGACTTGACTCTACTAGATGTGGTTTTATCAACGACTTCCACCCACCTAGTGCAAGCTTCTAAGGTATACTTAAAGGTTTTCAAATCGATATTTCCTCTTCAATCCCATCAAATGGATGCAAACTGAAGATTAGATATCAACTGAAGTTGATGTTTTTAATCACTACCTTACCACACAAGGCACACTTACAGTCTGCAAGAGGCTAGTGGCCTAGTATAAATCGAGTCAAGCAAGTAAACATTCACAATTACTTTCATTCAAATAAACTACTTAAGCAAATTTTATTCTATATCAACAACTTGAAATGGGAATCTATTCTAAGTGAGGATGAAGATAACCCTGCAATAATTCAAATTTGATCAAATCTAATCACCATACAAAACACAACAATGATAAGTAGAGAAAATTTGGCATTATCTTAGCAACAATTCTCCAACATCTCTCTCACAAATGATGAGAGAAAGCCTTTATATAGGGGCCTCAAGTACAATCAATGGCCAAGATTGATTTGAAATCAAGGGCCAAGATTAAACCACATAAGCCCTAATAAGGGTTTCCATAACCATAGCTACAAATATTAAATGCCCACCCAATTACAATTAAGCACCACCACGTGGGCCAATGGAAAAATTACATTGCTTTCCAAGGACCAATGAGAAAATAGAATGGGCATAACAACCAAATAAGGTTCACCAACAAATGGACCAATGAGAAGAGAGAACTTGTAGAATAAGCCACCATCTAGCAAAACAATGAGAAAATTCAAATGTTTCCAAGAGCCAATCAGAAAAAAGGCCATGTGGGCCTATGCCACCTCATCGCCTTGGGAATTGTGTCCTTCATCTTCATTCTGCTTTTCACATTCAATGAACCTGGACACAATCTCATTAATCCAAGTCTGTACTCATAGTAGCTCACCTCACTAGTATAAGTAGAACATGATTTCTTCCAATCAGCTGCATTACATAAAGTCATGAAACCCACAATTTTGCAGCTGCATCCAAATGCTCAAACATGAATGGATTCCCTTCCACAAAGTAAATCTCCTTCACTTTCCCTTGAAGTTCTTCCATACTTATCAGCTGATTATCGTCTATCCTCAAGTGAAATATGGATCTCACATACCCAAGTATCTTATTCTTCACTTTCAAAATGGCGTCCCTTGTAGTTGTACAATCAGGTTCTACATGCTTAAGTACATCACACTTGTGAGAAATTGCTTGATGCCATGTAAGGAAATCAACCTTTTGTCGTTTTTTCAACACTCGATCCTTTATCAATGTGTGCAATGGTACCTCCATGAAAGCCTGTAAACGAGGGAGAATCTCCTCCTGACCTGATGAGAAGTCCCCAATATCCTTTCGCTTCGTTCTTGAAGGGAGAGCATGATATCATAAGTCTTGATGAACATATTTGCTTCTTCCAATACCAATGCCACCCATCTCTTTGCTTCTTGTCCAGTCAGTCTAACTCCTTCAAGTCCTCTCATAGATGTGCTAGAACTAGGCATGGGAGCAATGAAAGTTGGATCAGCTTGCTGAAGTGGGTTGATTATCTGTCTAAGATTCTCCTTCAACCTCTTGTTTTCTTCTTTGTCCTTTCTCTTCTTTCCCACTTCCTTGTTAATTTTGTCCTCTAGAGCCTGGATAGATCCGAGGGCCTCCTCAATTTCCTGTTTCTTGGCGGTTTGCCCCAGCTTATACTCCTCTACATCATACTCTCCTAGCTCAGTCTTTCCTCTTGCCTTGTCTTCCTTTAGGACCTCCACTTGCGCAATGCAAGCTCCTGAAGCATGTTTCGTGATATGATAGAATTTCTTAGCTAGCACTCTGCCCTTCTCACTGTCATCTCTCCTCACTATATCTTCCACACTATCAACTGGCTGCTCAATTGTAACCTGCTTCACAATTCAATTCAATAACCATGTTGGTGTTGTGACCTCTCCTAGCTCATCCTCTATTTTATCTTCTTCTTGGTTTTGCTCTTGGATCTCTTGATTGACCTCATGATTTGCTTCTACCCTATGTGGTTGAATCTCATCATCTCCTGAAAGTGCCTCCACATCAATAATTTCATTTCCCCCATCTTGATGTTCCAAATCTGTTGAAAGGGAGACTAGCTGCAGATTCATTGACAACTGGAACTGATACCTCTTTCTCTAATGTTTGCCTTGGAGTTATGTCCTCTGCTGGGTGTTTTTGTTTCTTTTGTTGCGGCTCTTGATTAACAACTGAAATGTCCCCTTTCTCGCCCATCAATTCATGATGTGTCATTAGCCCATTTTGCCTTGGTCTCGTGGGCTAATCAGAACTTTACAGGGTTCAGAGAGAGATTTGGCCTTGGCAATTCCAACTTCAGGCCAATCAGAGTTGATTTAGCAAGGTTTCCAAATACTTGTTGTTTTTAGTAAATCAGCAGCAGGCTCAGTGATGTGGGTATTTCAAAATTGGATTGGGAGCGTTTCGTCGAGACCTTTCCAACAAGCTATCACACATGATTATCCGAGTCTGATTGATCAGTAATTTTAGTGCCTGAAGATTAAATAATTTATTAATATAGTGACTATTAAATTAAAGAACATATTATTATGTCACTTTATTATTAAATGAACAATTTATTCACTTAAGTGGGAAATGATGTTTTAAAAGGAAATAGTGATTTATCCCACATTCGTTGGTCAGTTGAGAAGCCTCTAAGAAGAAGTTGTAAAATTAAGTGAAGGGCTCATTCTTCAGCATGCTTGATTTATGGATTGATTATTGTTCTCTCTTGGAGAATTCTGGGAAGCTTTGGCTTTTAGCAGGTTTGAGGACAAAAACCCTCGAGCTTGGAGGCAGTGGATGGAAACCCATTGTCTGTTGGAGATATCACTCAGGTGTCTCACTTGTACTTCAAAATTCATATTTTTGGTTATCCAATCCTACTGTAAGTTTTGTGACTGCGATTGGATATTTTGTATTTGTTCTACAAAGATTTAAATGCAATATTCATATCTCATTTCAGAATCTCTATTTCAGCTGAATATTTTATAATTTTTCAATATAACTTGCTAGTTAATTTGAAATCAATTGCATGCAAATTATTGGTTTAGAATCTTGTGGTAAAAACTTGGAAAAATATCCAAGGGGGATATTACAGTGGTATCAGAGCTGGTTTTCTTGCCAGCCTGTGAAGTTTTATCAGAGACAAATTTAATTTACAGAAATAAGGTTTTTGCAGTGCTTGTTTACAGAGTTAAGATTCCGAACCTAAGGAAGACAAAATTTGGACTTATTTAAATATTCGGTGCAGATAATCTTTGATTTTTAAAATTGCCTCTGAAATTAACAATCACAGTTTGTTACGGCTTGTAGTTTTTAATTATATTGAGCCCTTTATTATTTTTGGGCGGTGGGAGATAGTGACTTTTCCGTGGACAATAAATTGATTTATGCAAACTAAAACTTTTATCCTGGCTAATATTTGGGCACAAAAACTTATTTATTATTCCAATAGTATTACAGCCAAATAATTATTTGCGGGAGCACTCATATCTGGTGGACATCACCAAACTGCTAGCCTTCTATTTAATTTATGAAACATGGTTTTGGCGATAAATAATAGTCTCAAAAACTTTGGATTTGCCCGGATTTAATTAAGGAGCGGCATATGGAAGAATTATTTAATTGGTGTAGTGAAGTCTTCATCAAAAAACAAATTTGGGCGGAATATGACTTGACGGGAGAAACAAAGAACACAAATATCAATATTTTATCGGTCTTAATGTGGTCCAGAAATCTCCTAATTATCGTGAGCCTATAATATTTGGCATTTGCGGGCCCTTTTCTTGACAAACTTGTCCCATATTTGGTATCGCAAGCACATGTGAAGTATATAATATCAAAATAATATTTGGAGGGGCCGAAAATATTCTATGCACATGACAAACTATGGAGACAAAATATGAATAATAATAAATCTATGCAGTCCTAAAGATTGTTGAGGAAATATTTGTTGGGTCCTATAGTTGGAGAAACAAAATCATTGCCGTAATATAATGTGTGGGGGCCGATCAAATAATTTGGTTTTATTCATCGGCATTGACTCAGAATTATAAAATATTAATCACGTCTCTTCATGTGCCACCATATAAGGGAAAAACTATTATATGCAATATAGATTGGAATTCTGAAGGGTTGAATCTTGTCGGGATGTATGTCACTTTAGTAGTGTTTGAGTTTATTGAAATAATTTTACTGATATGGCCTTGTTTGGTTACTAAAGAACAATGCGGGAGATTGACATTATATCAATTGTCATTGAAATAAACCAAAGATTTTGATATAGGTCGGAATGTCATGAATTGTCGTAACATTGCTTATATATTGCCATGCATAGCGTTGAGAGTTGGGATTTCAATATTTGCTACCAAACTATAGTTTGGGTTTATATTTCTTCATGAGCCCGTAAAATACATGGGTTTTCTCAGGACGACACTTGAAGTCTGGGTACGAGCTACCGTCGTGGGTGTAATGTAATGTCCCCAATCGGTCATATACAATCTAGGACTAATTTCAATCGCCAAAGACTCCTTTCAATAAAACTTGTATTCAAATGATTTGGAAGAGTGACACATGTAATGTGAATTGTCTTAATAATTTGACTATTCAATGATACTTGTATAAGAATGATGCCTTTTTCCACAAAATAGGATCTGTTATATATAGTGGAATGTAATCGTGATATGCACTTATATATACGAGATATCATAATAGATTGACATATATATAGAGTTTTATAATTGATTATAAATTTGAGAATATTTTATATCTTTATGCACTTTATACTTATATTGGTTGGTCTACCTTTCCCTTATCCAATATAATTGAATCTCATGGTGTTGTTCCTGAACTAAGATATTTGAATTATACGACCAATGCCTAGAAATGATGCAGCTCCCTTAAGTGAACCAAATATCGCTTAGAAAAGGATAGGAACCTATTCGATCCCCCCAATGGTTGTCTTTACTCAATCTATATATCCTTAGCAACGAGTCGTATCTTTTCTAATGACATATTCCTTTCATTTCATGAGATTACACCGCTTCATATAGATAACAATTCATAATTATTCTTCTAAGTTAATCACAGGAATTTGTACTTCCCTTAATAGGGTGTTGGCTAGTTTATCGGTATCTTATCGATAGTTTTCTTTATGGGAATCATACATAATTGAAGGTAGAAATTTCTAGTCACCTCTAACACACATTGGTGTAGTATGTACGAGACTTGCATAACACAACAAATCATGTGCCACAACACGAATAATATACGTCTATCTCAAAGATGAAGGTAGGTAGGATTAATATACAGCAATTATGAAGGAATCTCTTGGGCAATCAATTTATATCTCTATATATCCTTGACTTATATAAATATATGGAGTCGGATGATTTCCCACGAGTTGCTCTTCTTCCACTTAAAGGTTCAATCTCGTACTTAATCTCGTTTCGACTAGATTGTCTCAGGATCAATGTTTGTATGGATGTCCTTATTGTCGGTGGTTTATCAACACACTCATCGACTCCCCATAGCCTTGATTGATATTAAACACCAAGTTTCAAGCCTGGCTCTTTATTGTCGACTATATGATATATTATTACCTCGGTTATTAAATAGTAGTTGTTTATTAGTATTTTTTTTATTGTATTAATATATTATTATATTTATTATGTGAATTATAATATTATTATATTTATTTATTAATTTATATTATATTATATCCATTTATGTATTATATTGATAAATAATATATCAATAATTATATTATTATCAATTATTTTATTTTATTTTATCAGTAAAAAGCCTAAGCCATGGATTGAATTATATTAAAATTTTGATAAAGCTACATTGTCTCCATTCACTACGGGCACTGGTAGGAAAGAACGGAGAAGAAAACCTCCATTCTAGCCCAGGACCGAGGTCCAAACATAACAGATAATCTAAGGTGCCCGAGTTGGGAAGTTTCTGGTGACATTGATATTTATCTGCAGCATATATCCAGTGAATACTTTGTCAAATATTCAGATTAGAAATTATTTCTTGAATCTGTTGGACGAGAGATTAAGAGCTTCTTGTGGTTGTTATAATCTAAGACAGTTGTAGCTCAGTAACAGGTCAAGAATTCAATAAAATATCTTGTCAATTATCCTTGGATTAGCGTTAAGGGCAACCACATTAATTTTGTACACCAAATTGAAGCACTATGATTCCGCAATAAAGGGGAGGAGCTTGCCAACCTGATTGGGTGAAATCAATTGCACACAGCACAACTGGAATTGGTTCTTAGTTTGAACAAAAGGATAGGTCATAATAGTAGGGTTGTTTAGCAATACACAAGCATTGAAACACCTTGAACAAATGCAACAAAAACTCAATCATGAATTGCAGCGTTTAAGTGACACTTTCCAAGAAATTTGGACTCCTTAAGCTTATAGATTGGATATAGATTGTAATGTCCTTACCTTTGAATTCACCTTTGGTTCTATCCATTTTTGAATTAGCTAACATAGGGCTTGATTAGTGACCAAAGGATTTGGGCATATATCATTGGTGTTGCCAAATACTAATACTTCCCTCTTTAGTTGAGAATCAACATAACATAGTCTGGAATAATTTCTTGTGGTTTGACCGACAAAATAAATACCTGATTGCTCTTTCTTACTCCATGAATTCCTTGGCTGATCGATCCCAACAATATAATCCTCTTTCAACAAGACGCGATATGTTTCCAGCTAGCTCCTAATTACCAACCTAATTACCCTCAGTTGAACAATTCATCTTGATGGGGTCGTCGATAAAATTGCCTATGATGTTCGTGGGAACCGAATATGAATTTGAAGAGCTTGATCTTCTACTCAACGCATCTCATATTCTTTCTATTAATATTGCCAAATATGACTATACAAGTTGGGAATTGCCTTCCATAAACTACTGACTGTTTTGATGTTTGTCTCTTTGTATTTTGTCGCCTTGATTTGGGAGTTGCCTATGATAATCAACTTCGATATCTTTGAATGAAAGCACGACACTCTATTTTCCCTAATTTATACTCCGCTCCATTCGAAATTCTCCCCAAACCTAGTCGTCATTGTCACGTTAGGAAATCTACAGTCTGCAACCCCCAAGACATATGCGTTCACAAGACATATGCATTCACAGTAGTTCGGCGTTCATTCCGATCACCACAAGTACCTAGATGGGAGAGTATTCTCCTCACACGAATGAATTCATGAATTCCCCTTTTCCTATCAATGATATTGTCGTCTATATATAAAATTGCTTATTTTGTTTCCTTTCTTCCAATGAATGCCCAATATAGTCGTGATGCAACATGTGATTCCCGTTGAAAGATATTGCAATAAAACGGTTTAATTTTATGTTGCGTCATGCAATGCCCCAAATCGATGCTTATCATTGATTGTTTGATCGTCGATGGCCTGGTAATTTGTTATCTGATGATTTCTGAACTAGTTGCTTAATTGATAAGTGTATATCCTCCCCCATCGGTGTTGATTAAAGACCGTCTATATATGTTATTACGAATGGTGTAACCTGGCAGTTTCGATCCTCCAAGGTTTGCGAATTTTCATTAATTTTTTTCATAATCGATTAGATGGAAAAGGCCCAAAGAGGAGTGGGGGGAGAGGATTTGCAGGTTCTGCGAAAAAGGTGCGATTGAGACTGAATGGCACTTTCTGATTGAGTGCACGGCTTATGTTGACATTCGGGCTCAGTATGGGGACATCCTGATTGATGGCAGCATGCACAATTTATTTGAGGAGGATAAGATCAAGCAGACGGCTAGCTTGATTGTCAAGATTCACAGCAGAAGATCGGATATGGAAAAGTCTATGGAGTTAGTTTTATGATGTGTTTCGTGGTCCCTTAGACCGATGGTCTCGCGGACGTCATTAAAATTCTTCATTCATTCATTCATTAACGTATCAATCCATATATGAATCGATCGCAAGTATAACTTCGTAACAGATATGTCTTATATATTCCTTTATTAATAATATATATTATATTATAAATAATATTTTATATGGTATTAATAATATATCATTTGTTTATTTATTTATATTATAATTACATCAGATTATTCATTTGTTTATTAATTTTTATATTTAATATTATTATTTAATTGTTATTTAAAATTATATGATATTGTTTTATGTATTATATTAAATTATCATTTATCATATCGATTTATATTATATCTTTATTTATTATTATTTTATATTCTAATTTATTGTTATTTGATCGTTATTACTTTTATTTATTTATGTTTCACATATTTATTATTATTTATTATTAAATCTTTATAAGGTAGAGTTTTAGATGAGTTCCTTTATGTCGTGTTTGTAATTTTGTCTCTTAGATACTTCACAAAATTACTGTGGACAATGGGCTCCAAATGGAGGGACACGACATAGATCCAGACAAGATGAGAGAGGCAATGTAGATGGAATCATGGAAGCACCCAAAAATTTTAATGACATCTAAGCATAGTTTAATCCTTGGTCTTACAAGCTCAGTATCATGCAACTATTTGCATATTTGTACAGCTGGCATAATCTGGAATATAATGTTCATCGTACTCTCATCCTCGGGAATATTAATAAAGCATTGAATGATGCAGTTAATAACAAGAAACAGTCATATCTAGTTAACAGCAGGCTACCTAATGGTGTGGTCCACAAAATTAGTGGTATGAAACATTAAATTAAGCATCTATTTGTATCCCAAATCAAGAAAATAATTGAAAATCAATCTGCGTGAAAGTAAAAAATATATTGAATGAAACCAAAAGCAACTTTACCGTGCAAAGAAGCAGTACCCGTGTCCAGCTTTAACAGCATCAAAAGAAATGGAAGCAAAAGAATCTGAACAGAACTGTGCTCCAAGCAGCATTAAATCATCATCTTGATCCTGCAATAAGAAATATACAACAACTATTCCGTAAGAGATTGCATGTAGGAAAAAAAAACTACATCAAGCTTAAAACATATACTTGAATCTACAGAAATGTGAATGACACCAAGGAAATATGATTCATTCTAGCATCCCTAGCTTTGCAAACAATGCATTCTATAGAAATACTGTGTGCGTGGCATATCAGAATCATTTCTATGTTCATCAATGTATTCGCATATGCTTCAAAAGAATAAGGATTGGGTTCCGAAATTCTAATTAGGAGATCTAGTTTTTTTCAGTCAAAACATGGTACTTTTAGTTTCAAAATGCAAGTAAAAGCTATACTTACTGATTTGGGATACAGTACCTTATTTCTTACAGCAGCTCTCAAGTTGTTGAGCATAAAAACAATGAAACTTCCATCCACTCCATTGTTAAAGAATACTAAAACTACAAATAGGGGAGGAATCTATGCACTAAAGAGAATCCAAAACAAAGAGAACTTCATTCTAACCAGATTAGAACTACCAAAATTTTATGAGATTTGGGGAGAGCCACCAGTGGTTGTGAACTGTAACTTTAGGTGTGGACAGAGCCATGTAGATGCTGTATTGAGACTTAAAAATATATAGTTGGGGATTCTACCACATCAGCAGTTCTCTTTCAGATTGATCAGATCCCATCAGAATTATCTTTAAGCATTTTTTTGGGAAGAAAAAATAGAATAGAATAGAAAAATTTTAACATTCACATGGCCAAGGATAGTTTCTGAAACAGCAGACTTTGCCATTTTAGCTTTCTGACGTGGTGATCTGCTATTAAGCTTGATGATAAGCTCCTTTGTTTCCTGACATTCTCCTCTTCAATTAAAGTTAATATGCCCACATCAGATGACAATAATGTGTGTTAGTATGCCCCTACGCCAATAAGAAACACGTTGATTCCCCAGTTCAGTTCTTGCAGATCACCCTATTTATGTTATAAGTTATGGAGGCAACAATCCATCACAAGTAGAAAATTAATGGAAGAGCATCTCAGTAGCACAATTGGACAGGTATAAGAGGTACTTAGTTTACTCTTCTATCTGAGAAAACGAGTACTTGAAATGATGAACAAAATTAATAATGCATACCAAATAGAGGAGTAAAAGTATCTTTACTTGCACATGAAGTTATTACAGAAGTAGATCAGAGATTATCAGCCAAGAGTCAAAGTCTTATAACTATGGAATGGACAAGAGGTACAATCGAATTTGCAAATGATACGAAGGATGTACAGAAAAATAATGGAAGGACAATAGGTCATTTGACACATACAACAGATGGTAAAATGGCATATTTTAGGAGTTCTGTGGCAGATTTTGCAAGTTGGATTGTATGGCAAGTGTGCCAAAAGAAAAGTGGCATAAGGACAAAAAGGAGCAGGAGCAATACAACAGCAAGGCATATGACAATGTGGTGCAACGGAAGCGATTTGTATAATCATTAGCAAGGCCATATGACAATGAAAGAAAGATATTCATCAAGACAGACTAAAAAAGGGGTGTACAGCAGAGTTCCCTGACTCGCCGCAAGTCAGGCAAGTCACCCGGGTCAGCGGGTCAAAATGACCCTGACCCATGGCTCGGCAGGTCAGACCCTCTGACTCGCATGACTCGCCGAATCAGTGAGTAAGGCGAGTCATGCGTGTAAGGGGCTGACTCACCGAGTCCGAGGGTCGTGACTCACCGAGTCCTTCAGCTACACATGGTGAGTGATCAAAAAAAACAAAAAAATAAGTAGTGTGCAAAGCTTGAAGGGCTTCCTCTCCAAAATGCTCCCTTGTCTTATGCCAAAACGTTTTCTTCTCTTAGACAACAAATAGACTCCAATCTTACAAATGTTAGTTTTTTTCCATGTCCCTAAGTTGGTGTTGTTGGGTGTAGCAACAGAATGTGAATGAGTAGAGCAATCTTTAGCCAATGTTTGGTGGTAATATTAGAACTGAAGTCAAAAGTTGTAAGAACCCCTAGGTTCTAACTCTGACAACATTGGATTGTGGTTTAATTTTGGATGTTTGACATTTGGTCAAACACTTTGCAGGCAAGCTCTGATACCACTGTAAGAGCCATGGTGGCTCTACTCAACCACAACTGCGGAATTTTGTTTTGTTTTCTGAGTTTTTTGCTCTTTTGGTATTTTGAGAATATATACTTTTTTTGTTTTTTCAAAATAAGAGGATTTCCAATTGCAATTAATAAAACTAACAGCTCTGAGAAAATGCAATTCACTCTTGGTCTATTGGAGTTGAAAATGCATTTACTAATTTATTTTAACTGATTGCATAGTCATTTGTTTAAGAATTTATTATGCAATCTATATGAGTTAATCACAATGCTGGGCGATGCAAAATAACACTAGATAAAACCTGTTTTGAACTCCCACATCATGTATATGCTGGCCACGGCTTAGGAGGGTAATGGCGGCTGCTGATTTTGACTTCATTACTATTCCTTCCAATGGTATTAAACAAAACTGGATGAACCTTCACACAATTCGCTGGACAAGAATTCCAACTCAAAGTGCAAAACGTGGAGAAGAATTCCCAATTCTTCAGCCCTCAAATGCTGAAACCTTTGTATCAACACAACTCATAATTTCACAAAATATCAATTGCACAAATGGATGAATTGATTTCCTCACGTGAAGGCTTTTATAACTCTCAATATGAATCGGCCAGCAAGCTTCAAATTCACACTCCACATAACTTAAAACATCACTTGGCTTTTTTTGAATATATTTGCTTTTGATGTAAAAGCTTTTGAAACACTTGAAATATAATAAATAATTACATTCCCTCCACAGCTAAGGCATGCTAAATGCCCTTTTAAAATAAGCATTAATTCACTTAGTACTTTATAATAGCTCATATAGTTATTAATTAAATGAATTCAATTAATAATATCATTTAAATTTTTAACTCAATAATCCACTTGAAAGTACCACACCAAGTGCAATGATTTTACTGACAGAGACTATCACCCAAGTGCCTTGCTAAAAGTACTGAACAATATCGACTTACTATAAATAGTAAGTCCCTCAAACGGAGCCAACTGGCAAATGAGTCAATCATTGTGCATACCATAAAAGCTCGGGTGCCCCTGTCAAAAATAGCTCTAACCATAAATTGGCTTACTATAAATACTAAGTCCCAAACTGGAAGCTTCGTCAATGTCATCACAACTCCACACTGTTAGCAAACTGTCCAAGTGCCCTACTAAATATAGCAACTCTGGCTTACCCAAAATAGACACTTGCTATAAATAGTAAGTGTGCCAATCTGACTCAAACGAAGAGCAATCCTGGACATCATTGACCTCTGGAGTAGGAACTGACCACTGTCTCAACCAACTGAGACCCCCTATCCATAACATAAGCCCACGAGGGTCGCAATGATTGGCTAACAACTCATCCTGAGACACCAACTAAAAGGGGACATTACAAAATTGTTGTTGTTGGGAATTGACTTTAATTTATTTTGGGTGGACTGATTTTCTGCTTTCTACATTCTCTGCTTGCATCTAAGAAGACTGTACTTTTTTTAGGTACTGCATTTATTATTTTAATAAATTTAGATAGCTTTGTATTTTAATGAAATATGGTTGCTTGTACTGTTTTGGATTGCCATTTTAATGTGTTATTTATGTTCTTGTGGCAGCCATATTTTGTATTCAGATTTTTTCCAAACTAACAATTTTTTACCTACATAATTCTGATTCCAGTTTTAACCATTCTATTTCTTGCACTTCTAGAAGATTGTATGCAAGTTATAGCACTTAGAAATGCAAGTTTGTACTTATGTGATCAAATTAAATTCTATTTGATGATGTTATAGTGTCTTTAAGCTTTATTCAATAATGGGTGCATGAAACAAGTTTTAAATCGTTAAAAATCTCTAAATTTCAAGTGTTTTTTTCTTCATTTTGCCGAGTCATTGTGTTAATATTTGTGGCCTTTCCGGAAAGATCAATAATATGTATGCTGAGATGAATAATAATTATTATTCATCTCAGCATACCATTATTATATTAAAATAAAAGATAAGAAAATTGTCCTAGAGGGACGACTTCATAAGGGACGACTTATGTTTAATATCATGAGAAATATGATTAACCGATTCAGGTCGGCCTTTTACCATTAGTGTTATGGCGTATGTCTTCACACATATATATGAGGACTGTGGTGCGAATTCACTAAGGTATCGAAGACATAACATGCCAAGGAGAATTTGCACTTGTAGCAGACCTACAGCAGACCTGAATCTGATCATTACAACAGTCATAATAATCAGTCATTTCTCATACACATCTGAAGGAGATATACAGCTGAAGATGGAAGAACATTAGGCTCTGGATATAGAGGAATTACTTGCATTAAATCGGGTATTATCTTCTCCATCTTTTCTAATTAATTTTTGCATCCTTATAGATTGTAATCTTTCCTTACATAAATCTGAATATATTAACATGGTATCAAAGCCAAGTTGAGAAAACGATCATTTTCAGATTTAGAAAAATCAATCTACTTGTTGTGCTTTATCAGGTTGATTATATTTGTTTCAATATAGTCGTTGGAGATTATTATTTTTGTGAATAAATTGCAAGTCATGGATACGAAGTATAGAACATGAAACGGGTATAGTGAAAACAATGATTTTATATAATGGTTTAACCGACATCGTGGTTGTGGGAAAATACCTTTTGTATCATTTTTGTGATTTTTAATGAAAGTTGTTCATGGTTCGAGCGCTAATTTGCGGTGGAGCTGGGAGTCGACGTTATTGAAATAACATTAGATATCACGGAAACAAGCTTTCATTCTGAGCCTGTGACGGAAATTGAAATTACCATATTCTCAACAAGGATTTGATCTATGCAATGCAAGCGAATAATAGTTTTATGGTGATCAAGTTATTTGAATGGGGGGCGCAGCGGAACTATATGGCTCAGTATTCATAATATAGTCATCTTCTGGAGTTTATTAATTTATTTGTAATAAAAATCCCTCTTGATGCATTTAAAGACGAATATCATGATGTGAATCATATTTGACAAAAAAAATTGATGACACATGTCATACTTGGAGTTCATCTCTAAAAATATATATTTGTGTTTGACTTGGAAAGACAGCCAAAAATTAAAATGGTTTGAACACTGCTGAAAAATGTATTAATAGTGGAGATATAAGAACAGCAGATTGTAACTTTGTCCTTCATCAATATAAACATTTATAAAAGAAATTCTAAGGCACAATAAAGAGGATGATGGATAGTTGGCAGTGGTACACCTAGAAACATTGTATAATCGACAACTCATATGCTGCAATTAAAGAAGGATTGTTTATAGAGCGCTAGTTTGCAAAAGATACGACTCGGTTAAAACATAGACAGTGCTGAAACAAATACATACAGCAGGCTCGGGTTTGGAAGTAACTACTTGGTATGTAGCAAGCCTCCTTCGATAATATATTGTCACATGAATAACAAACATCTGTGTTAGATATAGATATGTTGAAGTAGCAGTCATTCTGATTTGTAGCCTGCCCCTTGTAATGATGTTGTTGTTATTGACTTTCAACATTAATTGTGGTGCCAATTCTGTCTGCAAAGATAATTGAAATTTTCACTTCAATTATTGCCAAATGTTTTACAAATAAAATTTTTTGAGGAAATCAGTAAGGGATGTTACAATCCATCACCAAAACAGTGATTGAAAATAAGAGTTAGAAGTGAAGGATGAGAAGTTATAACTCTGACATAGCAATAACATTTTCCATATGCATACAAGAAGATAAATTCATATGAATATACCATATAAGAAAATTTATTGCCATCACTTATACCAGCAAAATGACTGCTGCATAGGAATGGATGCCTAGATAACTACAAACTAAATTGTTATGAGATCTTCATCTAATCCCCAAACGATAATAATCAAATGGTAAATCACATGCACTTAAGTGGAAAATAATTGAGGATTTTGTCATAACAAAGCCATGTATTGACAGCGTAAAATTATGACTCTTAAAATTGCTCGAATCAAGATGAGTCAAGAAGAATCTATCATATCATACTTTATGAGAATTACTAAGTTTAGAAATCAAGGATAGAGAGGGAGAGACTATCAAAACTATGCAAATTGTCAAAATCAAAACTATCATCAAACCTCTATTGCAGAATCTGAACACCTTTAGTCTTCACCTTAAGAGGGAGTTCATATATGGGCCTTCATGAACTTAAAAGTCATGTTATAAACTCTTTCTAATATTTTAACATCACTTGCTGTAAATCAAATATTTTATCCATTGAGAATATGATTCTTCGTTATGTTAAATCTAAGTAACAATCAAATTATTATGTGGTGAAAATATGAGTATTTTGTTATACTAACATATTTACAGGCTCTTGATATTTGAGCGTTGAGTCTCTTGCATATTTGAGCGCTGAGGCTCCTGAGCGTTGAGGCTCTTGCATATTTGAGCATTGAGGCTCTTGCATATATGAGCGCTGAGGCTCTTGCATATTTGAGCATTGAGGCTCTTGATATTTGAGCGTCAAGGCTCCTGAGCGTTGAGGCTCTTGATGTTTGAGCACTGAGGCTCTTGGATAGAATTACCAATGAAGACTGTCTTTCAGAGAACCTGTGGATGGAATCTCACATGGAGAAAATGTAAGTGATACTTAAAATTGTTATTTTTGAGATTTATTGATGATATCTGATTACATAGATTTGAGATCTATTTTCTGATTACATAGATTTGAGATCTATGGTTTTTTTTTTTTTATTACATAGATTTGAGCTCTATGGTTTTATTTTTTAATTACATAGATTTGAGATCTATTGTTTTATTTCTGATTACATAGATTTGAGATCTATTATTGAGATAATACTATGCATAAAGATGAGATCTATATGTGATCATTGTTTACATCATGAGAATAATATCAATGATGCTTCTTACCTCTCACTACATGTGAACCATGCTTACATTATGTGTTATGTTTAAATAATCTTGCACCTTGTAGTAGATGATATTTCAAAGGTTGGAACATTCTGAGGATGGTTAATCACACTGATTACATCAAGTATGAATTCATGATGAATATGTTATGTTTTTCTTTGATGGTTCCATATTCCTTGAGATCACTTAGTTTTGAGAATGAGGTCTGGTGTGATAAAGATCTTGTGATTACATTATGAGATTTATTTTTGATCTTCCCTCGAGACCAAGAGGGAGTGTTAATATTTGTGGCCTTTTCGGAAAGATCAATAATCTGTATGCTGAGATGAATAATAATTATTATTCATCTCAGCATACCATTATTATATTAAAATAAAAGATAAGAAAATTGTCCTAGAGGGGCAACTTATGTTTAACATCATGAGAAATATGATTAATTGATTCAGGTCGGCCTTTTACCATTAGTGTTATGGTGTATGTCTTCACACATATATATGTGGACTGTGGTGCGAATTCACTGAGGTATCGAAGACATAACATGCTAAGGAGAATTCGCCCTTGTAGCAGAGCTACAGCGGACCTGAATCTGATCATTACAGCAGTCATAATAATCAGTCATTTCTTATACACATCTGAAGGAGATATGCAGCTGAAGATGGAAGAACATTAGGCTCCGGATATAGAGGAATTACTTGCATTAAATCAGATATTATCTTCTCCATCTTTTCTAATTAATTTCTGCATTCTTATAGATTGTAATCTTTCCTTACATAAATCTGAATATATTAACAATTGCCTAGTCACTGCCGAGTCACGAGTCGAGTTGGCCTTGCCAAGTCCAAGCCTGAGAACTTTGGTGTACAGCAAGGTCTGACAAAGGTCAAACGATGTAATGTCCCCTTCTCTGCAGTAATGCAATTTTATGCCTGATTAGCCTATCTCGCCATCCGGATAGTCTAATGGCCTCTTTTCAGAGGATGCCAGTCAGTCACAGGTGCTACTTGGACATTTATTATATATCTGAGTCAAACTATATAGTTGGGATACTTTATTTTATAAAGTATTGTTATAAAGTCACTTTAATATTATAATTTTAAGTTACTTTATTTTATAAAGTGACTTAAGTGACTAAAGGACGAAAGTGTCTTTTAATCCCACATTGCCTACTCGGATGCTTTAGCTCTCACATCGAGGTTATAAAAAGGAAGGCAATCTTCCTTGGAAAGGGTACAATGAAAAGAAATATAAAAAGCTTTTATAACTGGTTGCTTTAATGTGACTGAGTATTTCTGAGGACGTAACCCCTTGGGAAGAAGTGAGAAACTGGACGTAGCCCCAGTCCTTCTCAAAATTGGTGGAATCACCTCAGGTTTCACAAGTGAAGTTAAATTGCAGATATAATAAGAAGTTATTGCAGCAGAATTTTCAAATGTCCCAGCAGACAAGTAAAGATTTCATATGTTAAAGCTTCAGCAGGAGTTTCGAAATTCAGGAAGGCAAGGTTGGTTTTAATCTTTAAGTATTTCCTTTGGACATTAAACCTCAGAGTAGTATCAAAACACATTGCATTGGAAAGTGAGGATACTACAGGAACTAAACCCGATATGTAAAGGATAGTGATTTTAAACCTTCAGCAAATCAGTTCGACTTCAGATAATCAGATAGCCGACATCACTAAAGTTTCATACGGCATCAATATGCAGCATGAGGATTAACACAGTGCAACACCCGTTACCTTCTGCCTGGTCCAAACTCCAATCTCAGCATAGTAATCGCGGCAGTGAAGGATTAAAGGACGTGATGAAGTGTCGACCTGTGTGTGAACAGTGAAACGCTAAACATACATTCCGCCCAGCTACCAAGAACCGCGTGACTGTCATCAGTCACTCCCCCACGCATATAGCAACGGCCTGCAGTAACCGCTTAAAGACTACCGTGAGTTCCACCCCAGTCTACAGCAGAGCGTGTTTGGGAATCCATTCAGGGCACGGGAGGACCTTACTAGTCCACAGCAGCGTGTAGAAGCCCGGACGGCAGGTAATAGCAGTGGGGTCGTCGACCACCTATAGCAGAATCACCCGCAGACTACCCAGAGCACGTTTTAGTGCACTGTTGTTACACAGTAGCAAACAGGCCGTGCATTAAGTTGTCTACCAGCAGCAGCGATTGGAGAGTGGGAAACGTTGTTTTAGCAGGGTGGGCGTAGCACAGAGCCATGCCAGGAAGAGACTAGCGGTGAAACTACTCCACGGCAACTCCTTGGCCCGACAGCATATTCTCAGTGGTAGCGTAACACAGTATGTTAGCGCTTTACCTCTTCTTGCACTTTAATTTATCAAACCTGTGTACTGTGATTGGCGTTAAATATTAATATGCTGTGTGCTCTTGTAACAAACATCTCAACTCCACTTTGCATATGTGTTCACATTTATCAATACTTTTCAGTCTACCAGTCATCTCTGGTGTAATTCGCATTGTTTCTCATATACTTAAATTGTGGGAGGCTCGGTTTGGACATTCGGGTGCAACCTTATAGCAAAAATCTCAGTTAGTTATCATTCTTTCATTGTTAAGGGCAGTTAAGCGGACTCGTGATTTAAGTAGTTGCTAGTTGATACAGTGGATTCTTTAATAGATAACATAGAGGACTAGACGGAGAATCTTACAAACGATACTAAGATGGAGTATGGTTTGATTAAAAAAAGAAAGGAAACCTACAATGATTTTGAGAATATGATGTACAGTCAATTTCTAACTAGTATGGTGATTTAAGGGTGGGTTGTCCGATGCATAACAAGGGAGGACATACAACCATAACAGGTCATGCCTTTTAATTTTTATTTTATTTTTAGTCTTATCAAAAAATTTACTTTTCCCTTTGTCAAAATTTTGTTGTGAAGTGATCTAGCTTGACAACTAATATCCATATGGTCCAAATTAAATATTTTACTAGTTGTACTCTAATACATACCATCATTAATTTTGCAATCTTTTGTAAAGTCAGATGCCTCTGTTGGAACCATAATCTTTTGTGAACCATGGATTGCATCTTGCACACAAACTATCCAATTTTTCAAAATCAGTTTCCATTTGCTGCTCTTCATTCAGAGTCATAGCTTCAAGAAAATTACAAGTCAACGGAAATACCTCATAGTCCATTTGCCAATGAAGTAGGCTGCAAAGAGAATTTGTTTCATCCTTTGAGCACGGCTGTAAGTCTAGAATCCCTTCCTCATCCAACTATTAGACCTAAATCATGCTTCTCTAACCATTCTTCCTCAACGTCTGAATTTGACAAATTGGAGGAGGCTACTTTCGCTCTTACTGCTAGGTCTTTTAAATTGATTATATACTACTGCCCTTATCTTCAAAGGAGGTTGTATTCTTTTTCCAATCGTGGTCAACTTTGGCTGATAAAAAAGCCAACTTTAACCCAATAATACGTCGTACACTTTCTTTCGTAATAAAATGACTGAAAAATTGAACAAAAATGCCCGTAGTCTAATATTTATCTTTTAGCCCATTATAACACCAAGTACCTTAATACCTTGTTGATCTGCACCACCAATTGAAAAGTTGGGGGCTAGAGAGACGTCTTACCCAAACTTCTCCAAGTATCTTTTAGAAGTACATCCACACTAGACCCACCATAAACAACTGTATTGTTGAGATTCCTTCGAAGGCTCTCCATATTTACCATCGCTGGTTTCTTTGTTGTGTTATCCATTAATAACGTGGGATCAATTTCTCGGTTACCCAGCAACAAAGGTTTGCTTATCAGATCTTCATTCTCACCAAATTCCAAATGGGTCATAGCATGCACCATCTCATTCTCCCTTGATATAGTACTAGCCATAACATTTCAAAGTTCAAGAATATTCTGTTATAAATCCACAGTGGCTTGAAGTACTTGTGCAAATTTTTTCTTGGATCGTAATTGATTTGTTACCATACTTGCATTTACATTTGAGTGGCATTTTTTGTAATCCATAATGTGCTCCACTTCGGCTCTTGCTTCCTAGAATCTCACTTGTTTTATATGTGGGTCCAAGTACACAACCTTCATTGCTTGGGCTCGAGTAGTAACCATTACTTCATTCTTCCTTTCAACATCAATCAGGTTTTGTTGAGCACACGGTTATACTCAAAGGATGGGAGGTGGGGTGCATGGGGATTAATATAACAATGATATTCACCATTTAAACTTTATCAATCACAATTGGATCAATTACTAGCTTATAATGATCACACACATGCAAAGAACACAATAACACAATATTTACATGGAAATACTTGTTTTATACAATAATTTCTTTTACAAATTTAGAGGCACCAGCCCCTCAATTGATTTGTGAACCCTTGTCCACTAGAAGCACCAACCCCTCATTTGATCCGTGAACACTTGTCCACTAGAGGCACCAACCCCTCATTCAAATTTCCACCTTTTAATGGATGATGGATGATCATATTCTTCACAATTATGCTATAATTCTTCCTCACAACTTGATCTTCAAATCTGCTATGCAATGACAATAAGACTACCATAAATCCTCTTCACAATTTTGCTATAATGTTGCTCTTATACCACCTTTAAATCTGCCACAAATAAGATTACAATCTCCTCATAAGTCTGTCATAAAATTCTTCACAATTCCCTCACATAATCTGCAAATGCCAAATAATCTTCTTATAATTTGTTCTTCATCTGCTCGTGTACATGTTGTATTTATTTGTCTTTGATGAACTATCTTGTTATTATATCTTTCCAAGGCGGATCATGAATAAACATTAGTCTTCAACAGATCAAATCTCTTCCTTAACACAAATAAACCTCTTGTCTTTAATGAATTACACCTCTTGATTTACTTGACTTTCACAAGATTAGTCTCTGCTCTTTTATCAAACATAATCACTGCTTTCTTAATACATAGATTTCTACCTTTTCAAGCGTAAATCGCATCTCTTTAATTAATTACTGTTTGCATACTCGTATTGTTTATTATTTTATGACGACTGTTGTTCATTCATACTAATCGCGGCCTTTTTCCCTTAAAGTGAGTCAAATTTCAACAAAAGATTTTTTGCTTTAATAACATACTAAAAAAATGTACTTCTATGAAGTAACACAGTGAATATGAAGTCCCCCTTTGTCTCTTTATCCATAGTCGCACCTTTTCACTTGCTGCTTTCAACATAGCCGATGTCTAAAAAGTAACTCTCCTTAATAAACAAATTGTGTTTGCTGACTAAACATTAGTAAATCACACTATATTGGTTGTTTGTTTATCATGAATTCCTGGTAACCGCTGCACGATATATTCAGACATAATTTGCTGATTATGATGAGGTCGCTGTTTGTTCTGCCACAAAAACATTACTCAATCATGATGAAGAATGCTGCATTATAAGTTTATCAAATTTTGTTTTGTTAAAGTTGTTGCCATAAAGGAAGTTGATAACTATATTCATTGTTGTCTTGCTATACTTCTGTCAAATTGGGTTTTCTTCTTCACCAAGCATATTCCTTTACCCAACTAATCCGATTTTCTTTAAAAGGATTATTCTTACCAAACTGATCTTCTGATATGTAGATTGTTATAGACACATACCGAACCTTGTGCTGCATCTGAACTTAGTCACTTCTCTATTCATTGTTCTTGTCTCCATAACCAACCATATCCTTTTGTATTTCCACATTTAGCTGGAGCTATATCATACAAATATATGTTTCATTAGTATGTCCAAAGGACATCCCATTAAATTGTAATCTTTTATTCCTATCATTTTGTAATATTCCCACTCCAGTCCTAGGGAAAGATAATCGATAAATGACAGAATAAGTTTCAATTAAAGATTTAAACTTATTAATAAAGAAGACAAGCATGATTATAAGTGTATGAATCCTGGTATTAAAGTAAAAGGTGGAATCCATAGTGGAGAGATTATGTGAACAGAAATCATCGTTAACTAAGACTACTCCTATAGAATTAGTCAACAACGACTAATGATTAGTAAGGAAGCCAACATACCATAAAAAGGAATAATGTAGACTATAAACACTGACCATTATGAAGACACTATTAATAATTGACGAATCCATGAAGATATCTAAGACGCCGAGTCTTAAGACTCGACTCCATGCGAATTAAGAATTGGCATAATCATGATGGTCAGATATTCATAACAATATATTATATAGAGCAGCTAAGACATCAACAAGCAATAGCCATCGATTATATTAACATTAGAAAGCATACCGTGGAAACCAACTACTATGGAACAATACTAAGATAATTGGAGAATGGATAAGGATAAATATCAGTGCAACACGATATGCAATAAATTGACTATGATATTCAACAATACATTAAGAAATTACAGTATCGATCCTTTGTTCAAATATTAAGCATTATGGATATAGGCAATTCAATACGATGTGAGTATCGACAATCAAAGAGATTGAAGGAGACCATTAACTCGTCAATAATTCATTTGCCAATAGGGTTACTAGATTAATGATCCCAAACTATTATTATGTTCAAAACAACAATTACATAATAATAAGATTACTAATCGGTTAAGTGGTGTGTTAGTATAACAACAAGAAAGCAATTACAATTGGATGTTTATATTGGGAGGAAACCCATCATTCCAATTGATAGGATATATGAAGGCACTCGTTCCCGTTTCAGCAATTCCCATTTCAGCAATCATCGAATACATCTTATTTCTTCATTATTTGTCTTCATTGGATATGATCTGTTTAGAGCTAAGTCGTCGATCCTGGTTCTGGTTCAGATTCGGATTCGGATTCCGGGATTTGGGTGGGTTCCAGTACCGCTGGTATATATATAGACATTTTCAATATATATATATATATATATATATATATATATATA
>MU225281.1:649697-683939 GCA_018584345.1 Thuja plicata | reverse complement strand
TATATATATATATATATATATATGTATGTATGTATGTATGTATGTATATTCATAGATTCATACATGTAACATGTCAATGTTCATTCATCATTGGTTCAAAACTTCAAACATATAATAATAATAAGTTAGAAGCGTGATATCATAAATCATAAATCCAGAATTGCCAATAAAATTATAAATAAAATAAAAAAAACTCATACATGATTATATCATATTCATACTTTGTAAAAGTCTCAAAATCTCATTATACGATGAAAATTTAAATTACAAGCAGATTTTAGAAAAATGCTATAGTTGTAGAACAAAGCAAAAGCAAAATGCTCACCTTTGAAGAAAAATGCTATAGTTGTAGAACAAAGCAAAAATGGTGAAAAATGCTTGAGAGATGAATGAATGTTCATCAAATGACCAAATGCATGCTTTATTGGTCGAAATTAGGGTTTAGATGCCTTTTATATTTTTTAAATATAAAAAGATTGGCATGTGGGGCCTGTTTTTGGGCACCCACAACCGTGGATCCCTTCAGATTCCACCCGAATTTCGGCAGGATTTTGGACGGGAATCTGGATTCTCTGTGGATTCTGCAGTGCAGAATCCACAGAGAATCCAGATTCCTATCCAAAATCCGGGCAGAATCCGAGCAGAATTGGAACCAGGATCCGAGGCAAAACAGGGGTATCCGGCAACTTAGGTTTAGAGAGAATAGCCTGATCGGCTTCACTGGTGCAAGTGTAAGCAGTATAAAACAGAGACGGCATCTAAGGGATCACATAGTTCCAAATTGCATACCAGAGAAAGCATGCTTTCTTGAGTGCAAGGATTAAATCGACAATTAGATACAACACCAATTGCTTCCAAACGATTACATTCATAAGTTGCATAATATTATTGATAGATCAGATATTGCACCATTGCTATAATCAATAAATATCGATTGCATACTCACATTGTAAATCAAAGATTGCACAATCGATCTATCACTATAAGTGATAGAAGACATCTTCCACATTGTATGTATCATAACATCATATCGGACATTACAATTACCATATAATTTGAAATCATTTGTGTACATTTCTATTTGGATATATCAGAGAACACATTCGATATTGATTATTTTCCATTGCTTGCTTAATTTATATTCAATTGACATAGTAAGAGGACGAAATTGAAGTAATTGTCCTAGCTGTCCTAACTGAGCCAAAAAGGGAGCATTACAATTGGTATCAGAGCTATCGTACTAGCCAATCAGTGGGGGAACATTTCAGATTAGTGGAAATGAAATTGAAACATGAAATAAGGCAATAACAAACTCCTCGTCAAAGAACAGCAAACTAGAAGAAACGAATATGGGAGCAGATGAAGAACTCAACAATCGCTTGAATCAATTCATGGTAGAACAAAGAAACATGCAGAGGAAATTGTCTCAATTGTTGGGAATGCTAACACAATCCAAGATAAATGATGGAGACAATATCAACGGAAATCAATCCGTCACCATTCAAACTTCAACTTAGCAAGTGGCTACAGCTAGTTCAAGATCGACATTCCCACCAAGACTTGAATGGCATGAAAGCAGTGAGCCAACATTAGTGGATCTACATGAACAAATTAGACAAGATTGGGTATAAAGTGGATTGCATCATTACATGTCCCTAGAAGATTACATAGAGCTAAGGGTGAAGTACCAACCTAAGAAGCAAAGAAGTCATCACTTGGAGCTGAGAAGGGCAAGTGGAAAGCATGAACACTTTAGAGTACAGAAGATGAATTATTGTAATACAACAATTGCATCAAAAGTTTCACACATCCATTCCTCACAACAAATGTTAGTGGAAACATTGGAAGTGATTACATCAAAAGAAGAAAGTGTAATTAAAAAACATGAAACACTAGAAGAGGTCAAATCAAGAAATGATCATTAAGCACCTCAAGGATATTTCGAGAAGCCATGAGTGCAAGGAGAGAAAGAAGAAGCTATTGACTCCTCATGTATCACAAATGAGATTAATACATGGCTCCATGAGTATGATGAGGATGACCTCACATCATTGCAAGGACCATGCACAGGAGATAACATAAGAGAGGATGAAGCAAGAAATCATAATTCAGGTTATGTGAAATTGCTCAAGGATATCAACTACAACTCTCTCATACATAGTTGTGAATAAGATGATAAATGTTTCTAAAACAAGTGAACCCAAAGTCATTTCGTGTATCCAACTTCATCATCTTAAAGTTGACAAACAAGAGAAGTTGACATTAAAGGAATGGAAAAATGAAATACAAAATATAAGAAAGTCTACAAGTCATTACAAAGAAGAGGATAGGATAGGAAGCATAAAAGGAACATCACCATCAAGGAGACAAAGCACTGTATCTACTCACTTCATGGAACCAAGTGACAACAAAAGAGTTGATGAAGACTTAAAAGACCGTCCGAAGAAATCAGATATAAGTTGGAAGAAGTAAAGTTTGGATTAAAGAACAAGGATAAATTTCAACTCATTCGTAATCCATTGTTTGAAGTTAAAACAAACAAAACTTACGAAAACCCACTTTTTGAATGGAATGAAGAAGTGCTTATGGAGACATACAAAGTTGATGATAAACACAAAACTTGGGATCCAGGAATCATCAGGACAATATAAGGATGCTTGGGGGCAAGCATCTTCCAAGAGGGGGAGACTGTAATATCCCCACTCTAGACCTAGGCACAGATAATCGATAAATGACTAAATAAGTTTAAATTAAAGATTTAAACTTATTAATAAATGGGACAAGCATGATTAGGAACACATGGATCCTGATATTAAAGTAAAAGGTGGAATCCATAGTGGAGAGATTATGTGGACAGAAATCATCATCAACTAAGACTACTTCAAAATTAGTCAATAACAACTAATGATTAGTAGGGAAGCATGCACACCGTAAAAAGGAATAACGTAGATTATAAACACTAACCGTTATGAAGACAAGGGCTAATAGTAATTGTTGAATCCATGAAGATATCTAAGATGTCAAGTCTTAAGGCTCAATTCCATGCAAGAAAAGAATTGACATTATCACAATGATTAGAGATTCATAACGATATATTATACAGAGCAGCAAAGACATCAACAAGCAATAGTCATTGATAATAATAACATTATGAAGCATACCATGGAAACTAACTACTATGGAATGATACCAAAGATAATTGGAGAATGGATAAGGCTTAATATCAGTGCAACGGGATATGCAATAAAACAACTATGATATTCAACAATACATTAAGAAATTTCAATATTGATCCTTTGTTCAAGTATTAAGCATTATGGATAGAGCCAATTCAATACGATGTGAGTATCAATCATCGAAGAGGTAGAAGGAGACCAGTAACTCAACAATAATTTAATTGTTGATAGGGTTACTAGATTACTTATCCCAAACTATTGTTATGATTCAAGGATTGTCGATAGGGTTACTAGATTAATGATCCCAAACTATTATTATGATTCAAGGATTGTCGATAGGGTTACTAGATTAATGATCCCAAACTATTATTATGATTCAAGGAAACAATTAAGTAATAATAAAATTACTAACCAGTTAAGTGGTGCGTTGGTATAACAGCAAGAAAGCAAATACGATTGGATGTATGTGTTGAGAGGAAACATATCATTCCAATTAATTAGATATAAGAAGGCACTCGCTCCCATTTAAGCAATCATCAAATACATCTTATTTCTTCTTTATTTGTCCTCACTAGATATGCTCTATTTAGAGCGAATAGCCTGATTGGCTTCACTGGTGCAAGTGTAAACAATATAAATCAAAGACGGCATCTAAGGGATCGCATAGTTCCAAATTGCATATCAGAGAAAGCATCCATTCTTGAGTGCAAGGATTAAATCGAAAATCAGATAAAGCACCAATCACTTCCAAGAAATTACATTCATAAGTTGCATAATATTATTGATAGATCAGATATCGCACCATTGCTATACGCAATCTCTCAGGAAGTGCCCCCATTTATTACAAGTACACATTGTATGATCAAACATCCTTTCAAGTTGTACTATATTTGATATTGAACTCATATTTGGTTTTGATAATCCATTGCTCTCCTTGTGTAAAGAGTACTTGCGCACTCTTGGTGTTCAAATTATCTAGGCACTCATTTATTGAATGACTCGTCACTTGGCAAATCTCACAAAACATTTTTCTAGGACAGTTACCTTTGGTGTGATCTTTACTTTTGAAGTCAATATGCCATAGTTCACTAGTTTATTTGCTGGTTTCTTTCTCTTCTTCAAGTCTTTAATATTCCTAGTGTATCCCTCTGAGGCACTTGTACCATTACTGATTCATTGTCACTATTTTTCATTTACTATGTGGGCACACATTTAATCTTCAATTTCTATGTCCTTTGTCTGATTGTAGGCTTTTGCGTAGGAAGAGAGTGGTACTACCTCCATCTCTTTCCTTAATCAAAAAGTTAGAACTTCAATGAACCATCTTTTCTTGAGATCATGGACCAATAAATTTTCTAACTTCACAAGCGATCCGTTAAGTCTACAATTACAAACCCATACACTTTAATGTTTATGTAATGTCCCCTTTTTTAGGCACATGGGATTGGCTTACTTTTGTGACCCTCGTAGGCTAATCGGGATGTTGGAGGGGGTTGTGTGGCAGAGCCAGTGGTCAGTTTCCACTCCGGAAGTTTGTGATGCCAGGATTGCTCTTTGTTTGGGTCAGATTGACAGACTTACTATTTATAGTAAGTGTTTATTTTGGGTGATAGTCATGATTGCTATTTTCAGCAGGGCGCCTGTGCACTGGTATCAGTGGTGTTGTGGATTCATTTGCAGAGTTTCCAGTTTGAGGGACTTACTATTTATAGTAAGTCTATTTCTGACAGTGTCTATTTTTGGCAGGGCATTATGGTGTCTGGCTTGGACAGTGAATATTTGCGTTGCAAGTTATTCGTCTAGCAGATTTAATAAGCTATTTGATAATTGATGATTATTAATTAAGTTATACTTAATTAATAATTAAAGAGCTTATTAATTATCATTGGGATATTAAATTATTATTTAATGGGGCGCCAATTGTAAGGAGGAATAATAATTTTATATTATTATTCGAAGTTATACTTTGCACTTTTAAACTTACTAAGGACTAAGTTATGCAAAGTGTATTGGAGAAGTTAGGGGTTCGATTTTTATTATATATGTTGGTGAAGAGGAAATCAAATTCATGCTATTGTTATTATTCATTCTTGTTTTCGTTTTTGGAGTTCTTTGGAGAAGAACAATGGTTTTGAGTTTTTGCAGGCTGTAAGAATTGTAAATTCTTTAAAGTAATCAGCACTTTGAATTGGAATTTGTTTCCAATGAATTGTGTGAGATTTTCTTTGAACGGCATTGAGGATTCTTGGGAAGTAATTTATAGTGTTTGACGCCATAGAAGGGAGTTTAAGCTGGGATTATTAGACGTCACTTCAAGGAATTTGTATTCAGTTTGCTTTTGGCATGAATGATCATTAACAGCAGCCGCTGTCTTGTTTCTAACCGCGGCCAGTAGCAGATCAAATTTGAAGGAGAACAATCAGGTTTTTATGAACTATGCTTTGTATTGGTCTTTTCCCCTAGCGCTTCAAATCAGCATTGTTAATATGCGCAGGAGGTTACAGGTTAAATTATGGTTAATTCCTTGCATTGAATGTGAAGTTTTATATCAAATTTAGATGGTTCCATATTTGAATTCAATAAGAGAATTTCATAAGCAAACAATTTATGGTTTGCAGTAGTATCTTAAGTTTAATTGTTATTTGTATTGCAATTTCAAAACAAATTAAACTATTGCTAGTTAAATCTGAGATAGATCCAGGCAGGCTCTTTACAATGGTATCAAAGCAGTTTTCTTGTCATCCTGTGGGGGTTATATTTATTGGGCTTGATTATTTGACTTGAGTGATCAGCACTCTGGTTTTTTTTGCACTCATGGACAGATACAGGAAATCTAATACTCATAGAAACCAGTTAGATAGTTTGTCTCAATTAAGAAAACAAACAAATGCCTTAGTTAAGGATATGGAGAAACGAAAGCAAACTTTGGAAAGATTAAATGCGCCACTTTTAAATCCGGCAACTGTCGACAGGGCAGCAGATTATTTGGTTTTTTTGTTCAGTAGGTCCTCTTCTCAGAGAAGATATGAGGAGAGACGTGAGTATTATACAGGTGAGACATCTAGAAATCTCCACAATGAGTTTTTAGCACTGCTGATTTTGGGGGAGATGTTCTTGTACTTAGTGGACCAGCAACTAGTCTTGTTTGCACACCAGAGGGTAAAGATTCGTTACAGGGACATGTGGATGTGCCTGACTTGTTAGCAGATAGTGGTACTGAGTTTCAGCATCCTGAGCCTACCAGAGTTGGTGACACGGATCAGGCTGGTGACATGTCTACTGCCATTGATGGCAGACTTGCATCAGTTGGTAGCAGTATCAGCGATACATGGTCTGATTTTTCGGACACCAAACTTTTATTTGGGCATGTTGTTGATGTCATGGATGGTGTGAGAGTGGAGGATGTTTTAGATACCACTAAGAACTGTGACACCATGGATGATGGTGTTATTTTTTAGGACTGCGAGGAGTATTTGAGCTCTGACAGCTTCGATGTTTATGTAAGTTATCACAGTGTGGAGTCAATACAGGAGACTGCAGTCTTTTCCTGTACTGGGGGTGTGAGCATGGAGTCACCCAGTGATGACACTCAGGAGTGGAGTGGTACAGATGAGTCAGGTGACATAGGTTTGTACCACAGTGTAGAGGATTCACGTGAGGACATTGAGTCATGTATGCAGCCTGAGATAGCAGAGGGCTCTCAAATAGAGGATGTTGATACTAGCATCACGGATACCTCTGATGTTGAGTGTGAGGATGATGTGGGCTACAGTGTGTTTGATTTTCTATATCCGACATTGGGTATTGACTCAACGTTGTCATTCGGTAGTGGTGGGTTCCAGGATCCTTTTCTGTCAGTACTCACGGATGAGGATAGGGAAGCATATGAGTGGCAGAAGTTGGTTTCAGCCAGAAATTCCATTCCTTCAAATGAGGTTATTTCTTCAGTGACACATCAGGATGACTCTATTTGTAGCGAGTTCTGGTTGATTTATCAAACCTTGGGAGAGGACTTTGAGTTGTTAGTGAGGATGGGTCCCAGGATCTGGATTGTCATGTGGTTATAGAGGACGAGGTAGTTGAGGATTGTGATGAGTTGGATTCAGCAGCAGCTTCCTCGGGGGTGGATGAGGATGAGTCCGATGTCAATACTCAGTTTGTAGATGTGTGCTCAGATGACAGTACACAGAGATTCGATGATCTTGAGGGGAGTTTGTTGGATACAACTTCCTTCCAAAGTGGGGACAGTGCAGTTGAGATTGTGCATAGCAGACACATTGTGCGGAGTCATCATGTGACTAGCCAGTTGAGAGTCAGTGAGAGAGACATTACTTCTACTCTCAAGCATTTCAATGCCACTCGTCAACAGTTGGTTGTTTATGGTTGGGGTGCTCTTATGGCAGATGAGCACAGTGGTGGTTACCTTTCCATGACAAAGATTCATTCCTTGCGGGAGGCTGTCAAGATTTTGAGACAGGATTATTTACAGTTGGTAGCCGACCGAGATCACCTAGTTGAGTGGAGGAGTACGACATATGAGGCTCTGATGGACAGAGAGGAGGAGGTGAGTGAGCTTACACAGGAGCTCACAGCAACTTCTGAGGCTTTAGAGGGCACTCAGTTGGCTCTCCAGGAGTTGCAGTTGCAGTTGGGAGAGGTGACTGTGGAGTTGGAGCAGATTTAGTCTTTGCCAGCCATAGACCCAGTTCAGTTGCATATAGTAGTGGTTGGTGGTGAGTCAGCTTCCACAATTAGCAGTGATGCATGTGTTGGGGACACGGTTACATCCATCCTTGAGACAGATACAGTTGAGGTGTGTGCTTCAGTGGAGGACAGCAGAGAGAGATTTGGGGTATTAGGTTCTCCAGTTGTTAGCACGATGTCAGATGATATAGAGCAAGTTCTTGAGAGTCCTGAGGTAACAGGAGTGGATTCGTTAGAGGGTTGTGTGACAGTTTTTGACACTACTCCCTTTTATTCACAGGATAGGGACAGGGTATCATCTGGTTTGGGGACTAGTTCTCATGATGATTTGTTTCCTTCTGTTGGAAGCAAATCTATTCCTTCGTCTCATACAGCTAATCATGATAGGCAGATGGTAGTGCCACAGTTTTCGAGGGATCAGTTGTGGATTGCAGGGGAGCAGGTTGATGCTGCTTCTTATAATTTCTACTGCACGGAGTCATTTATGGAGTACTTGCTTGAGAGTCCAATTTTGCGAGAGGGACCCTTCAGAACTTCAGAGGGTACACTTATTTGGGGTTCTTGCGGTATTCAATTGTTAGTGGGGAAGATTGTAGATACCTTGACTACCATGCTTCCTCATCGGGATTTTGTGGTTGGGTTTGCTGAGCGGGTTACTCGGGACCCTACCCAACCAATTGTTGGGAGTCAGAGACTGGAGCCCTATCTTGATTCTTAGTTGGTTTTTTATGAGCCTCTAACTGGGACTGAAGCATTTAACCATGATTACACAGGAGCGCTCATCACTTCTCTTTTGACCCACCGGTCGAGGACTTGTTGCGCATCGGTGTGGGTTGGCTCCAAAGTTGTATCATCCTTATTGGGATGAGTTTTCTCCATCTGCAGTTGATGGGGTTCGTTACTGCAAGTTAGCAGGAAGTGACTTGCAGGGTCAGTACATACAGCATGGTTTTACAGTGGATGGATATCTGGATTACGGAAGTACTCAGGGTAAACTGGCAGGGTGTGCAGGGAGCTCTGATCTTTTTTATGGTATTGGATATCCATTATTCCTTGTTATGGATGGCGATGAGTTTCATCTCTACTGGGATCCAGGTAGTGGCAGGTTTGGCACTACGGATTGTCTAGGTCGCTATGGTTGGCATGGTGACAGTGTGTTCGAGTTTGCTTAGTGGACGATGATTTCTTCACAGAAGTTTGCAGCTGATCACGGGGACATTACTCCATTCTATCCTTGGGATCCGGGTGGACTTCTGTGTTTTGTTTTCTGAGATTGCTTTGGGACAACCAATTTCAAGGAGGGAGAACTGTAATGTCCCCGTTTTTAGGCACATGGGATTGACTTACTTTTGTGACCCTCGTAGGCTAATTGGGATGTTGGAGGGGGTTGTGTGGCAGAGCCAGTGGTCAGTTTCCACTCTGGAAGTCTGTGATGCCAGGATTGCTCTTCGTTTGGGTTAGATTGACAGACTTACTATTTATAGTAAGTGTTTATTTTGGGTGATAGTCATGATTGTTATTTTTAGTAGGGCAGTTGTGCATTGGTATCAGTGGAGTTGTGGATTCATTTGCAAAGTTTCCAGTTTGAGGGACTTGCTATTTATAGTAAGTCTATTTCTGGCAGTGTCTATTTTTGGCAGGACATTATGGTGTCTGGCTCGGACAGTGAATATTTGCGTTGCAACTTATTCGTCTGGGAGATTTAATAAGCTATTTGATAATTGATGATTATTAATTAAGTTATACTTAATTAATAATTAAAGAGCTTATTAATTATTGTTGGGATATTAAATTATTATTTAATGGGGCGCCAATTGTAAGGAGGAAAAATAATTTTATATTATTATTTGAAGTTATACTTTGCACTTTTAAACTTACTATGAACTAAGTTATGTAAAGTGTATTGGAGAAGTTAGGGGTTCGATTTTTATTATATATGCTGGTGAAGAGGAAATCGAATTCATGCTATTGTTATTATTCATTCTTGTTTTCGTTTTTGGAGTTCTTTGGAGAAGAACAAGGGTTTCGAGTTTTTGCAGGCTATAAGAATTGTAAATTCTTTACAGTAATCAGCACTTTGAATTGGAATTCGTTTCCAATGAATTGTGTGAAGATTTTCTTTGAACGGCATTGAGGATTCTTGGGATGTAATTTATAGTGTTTGACGCCATAGAAGGGAGTTTAAGCTGGAATTATTAGATGTCACTTCAAGGAATTTGTATTCAGTTTGCTTTTGGCGTGAATGATCATTAATAGCAGCCGCTGTCTAGTTTCTATCGCCATAGAAGGGAGTTTAAGCTGGAATTATTAGACGTCACTTCAAGGAATTTGTATTCAGTTTGCTTTTGGCGTGAATGATCATTAATAGCAGCCGCTGTCTAGTTTCTATCCGCGGCCAGTAGCAGATCAAATTTGAAGGAGAACAATCAGGTTTTTATGAACTATGCTTTGTATTGGTCTTTTACCTTAGCGCTTCAAATCAGCATTGTTAATATGCGAAGGAGGTTACAGGTTAAATTATGGTTAATTCCTTGCATTGAATGTGAAGTTTTATATCAAATTTAGATGGCTCCATATTTGAATTCAATAAGAGAATTTCAGAATCAAACAATTTATGGTTTGCAGTAGTTATCTTAAGTTTAATTGTTATTCGTATTGCAATTTCAACATAAATTAAACTATTGCTAGTTAAATCCGAGATAGAGCCAGGCAGGCTCTTTACAGTTTACCTTGTTTTGGATTGTAAATTTCTACTACTATTCAATCATCATCACAAAGCAATCTAAACTCTTCTTCAAAGGCCTTCTTGTATTTCAAGAGGCTTTGTCAATTTCTATATACCAGTCAATCACTACACCTCACAAGATGGTGTAATGTCCCCTTCCGCATAGTACATCAATAACTAATTTTGCTAGACTATCTTATTTCTGTCGGCTAAGACAAGGCATTATTGAGGGAATAAAGCTATATATTAAATATGAAAAGGGCCTATGGTATTTATTAAAGCTTATTCATATTTAATTAATAAGGTGACCACTTTATTGATAATAATGGGCGACCTTTATGTAGTCGATTAATTATTTGGAAGGCTTAATATAACCCTAAGTTGAAATATTAAAATGGAGAGATAGATATCGATTGAAATGAAGAAGGGAAAAATAAAAGTAAAAGCTTACTAAAGGGATCGGTGGGTTGAGTACTTCATTCTCTCAATCAAACATTTTATGATTTTATCAACTCTCTCTGCATATTGTGATTTTGGCACAGGACGAAACCCCTGTAGTGCATATTCTGGATGCAACCCCAGAGTAGATTACTGATGAAATACAGAATCTTCAATCATATCAAATCCAACAACTATTCCAGTCTGCAATTAGCATTTCATATTATTTGCTGAAGGTTATTGTAAGGCGTGAATATATTTTTCTGTCGGGAATATTGGCACTGCCGTAAATGTTGAATGGTGAAATATTATTGCCATGCAAGGTTTGAGCGGACCCCTTGGAACATTACAAATTGAAGGCTTTAATTTAGTTTGAGGACAAATACAGTTGCCATGGGAAAAAATAAAGGTTTATCCCAAAGAATATTTTCTGAAGATTTTCGCAGCCATTTGTCTATTGGATGTGACTCTGGTAATGGTGTGAGTATTCCTTGAGATGGAAGTACTCTGCAATAGTCCAGTCTAGTGAGACGCAGCTCCATTATTAATATTTGCTGTTTGCAAAATTGCCCTGCTATGGTGTGCATGAGCAGATCCATGGACTGATATGGTTTCCTGAGTGTTAACATCTGCCATTAAAGGAATTTTCTAAACAGTGACCTCATTGGAGTACTTTGTTCTCATCAGTCTGAGGATCTGTGACAGCAAGCTTCTTAATGTAAGTTGAGAACAGTGGAATTGCTTGTGACAAGAAAAAATATGCCAAGTGTTTGATTAAATGCCTCTGTGGAATAAGTAAATGTTTCAGAATGACATATCTATCCATATGTATGCAAAGGGATTGACAGAAATATACTGAGAAATAAATAATAATTTCTGAATACTACATTTATCAAAGTGTTTGATCAAATGCCAATTTTATGAACTTGTGAATTGTGATGCAATTTTGGGGTTCAAATGTAGTAAGGGTTCTTACAGTGGTATCAGAGCCAACTTGCTTTATCATCTTGCCCATTTGCTAACTAGATTGTTTCACAATTCAAAAGTCTAACAGTGTTTAACAAGATCCTCTAATCCATTGCCTATAAACTTAGGCAACTTTTGGTTTTATCCACTAAGCCTTAGCCCGATTTTAATCTGATGCAAACATAGTGCAAGTTTAAGGAGTTTTGATTTGAGCGCTTTGATGCAAACATAGTACACTCTTGGCTTGGCTTCATATCCTTTGACTGACAACGATCACTCCATATGCTTCTATGAAGAATTTAAACTCCATCTCCAAACTTCCCTCATCTAGAGAAGGTCGTCTTGATTTTTCAGCTTGATCTACAAGATCAATACACACTTCATCTAGTAAGGGTAATTGTCTCGCTATCTCTTGTCACTCCTTGTACAGTTTCTTGTGGTGAGGTTTTATTTTCTTGGATTCGACATTAGACTTTGACTTGAGCTTTTTCATTGCCTTACGGTCTAGCTCGGACTAAATTCTCAAGAAGGGCTTCGACTTGGGAATCGTACGGTTGTATTTCGCCAAATGTTTCTCATAATCTTTTCTTTCATTCCCTTTACAATCCTTAAAGATCACCTAATTTCTTGGTCTTGATCATCTTGTGGTCTCTTTATTGGGGTCTTAGGGCATAAAACACTCAAATCTGACATGATTTATTTTCAGGCAATGGCACCAATGTTTACTCTCCTATTTGATATAACGAATACTTGAAATGTTGAACAAAATTAATAATGCATATCAAATGAGGAGTAAAAGTATATATTTATTTGCACATGAAGCTATTACATAACTAGACCAAATCTGGTCAGTCAAGGTTCAAAGTCGAACCAACTAGATCATACTAATTTCCTTGACAATACACAGTCTATTTAAAGGACGCAATAATTTCTGAGAGGAACACAACCGTCGACTAACGGAATTCAACTGACTGACTCTTATAGCTACCCGAGAGCCAACAAATAATTAATACGTAGTTGGATAACCCATATTATCAAATATAATAATAGACATCATTACACTAATTACAAACTTTATCTCATCAATGATAAGGAAAAAACTAAGCATCAAATTAACACCACCAAAGGACCTTCATATTGTAAGTGGCTTGATAATGATGATGATAATGAGGGACGTGGTAGTCTAGTTGGTTGACCAATTACATTGTTATTCATTTTAGATCTTTACTCAATCTTGATTTCCTTGTAAAATAAGTTTGTTTCGTTGGAACTAGTTATGTTGCTCCTTGGAAGATTGAACTACTTGTAATCTGAAAACTTGTAATCTTTCAGAGTTTTTATGTTCACTATTAGACATAATGACGTCTATGGATTCCACAATATTGTGTTTCTGAATTCAATGTTTCGAGTCTCCTTTGAGACTCATCTTCAAGGAAATTATAAAATCAATAAAGTAAACTTATTTAAGATGTTCCTTTATTTCAAGTCCTTGGGACTTGTTACAAGTAGTTTGAATCTTTGTTATATTTTAAATGTTCTTTAGTGATCATATACCTCTTTGCAAAGTTTTTACAACAATATAAATAAATGAATCTAACTTTAGGTATCCAATTGCTTAACATACACCCAATGTTAAAAAAATATTTTGCATAAGCAAAAATGCAAATAATTTCACATGCATCTCTATTTCCTTCACTTTTATACCATAAATTCCTATATTATTGGTTTTTAAAAGCAATCCTGATTACTTGTTCAGTAGAACATCTGGATTCCATCACAATCGACTCAAAAAATTCCAAAATTTCTTCTTACTCAATGCCTATCAGAAAGACAAGCATAATTATTGAGCCATTGAATATAAAACAAATTGCAACCAAAGTTTCTATGGTTTGCATCAAGCAAGGTTGCCTGGAGACCAACTGGTACTAGTGTAGGAAACTTGAACTGGTACTCGTATGTCTATTTTTGAAAATAGGAGGCGGGTGTAATAGTAGACATCAAGATAAAAAATTAAAAAAAATATTTGAATTATATAAAATATTATAAATATATTATATTATATAATAATAATATATAAATACAATGTATTTTATATATATTTTAAACAATATAAATATTGTAATTTTATTTATATATTTATATTAATAAAATAACTATTATATATAGTAAAACATATACTTTTTATTGTCAAAAACAGATAGTTCATGATTTCAGTACAATATTTGTGTAATAGAAGTAATGTGGCAGGGTATGATTAGATGGTACAAAACGATTTACCAGTTAATCTACACAAATGTATCATAGAAGAATTATAGGACATGTTCAATATATTTTGATTATAGTTAGTTAAAAAAATTAGCTGCAGACAGTCTGCAAACATTTTTGTTTGGGTTAAAGTTTGGCAGTTTTGTCTAAGAAGGCCACATTTAGATTTCAATGCAACCATGTTTGGAAATCTTTGAGACTAAGAATTCGGTGATCTTGCTATAACTGCTAACACATTAATTACCCTCTCTTTGGGTCATTTCAATTTTGCTAGTTTAACCGCTTGCATTGACTACTCTACTGCGTCGGCTATTTTCTCCTGGGCTTGTTTTCATGGCATGATGAAGCTCCTTCGCGACACATTTCTCACTTCAGGATTTTTGTTTTTTTTCTTTATGAGACAACGGGATACAGACAGGAGACGTGAGAGTCAGCCAGATTCTTGCTTGGAGCATCCCCTACAAACAGGGATGTCTCCATTACCAGAGACGCCCAGGATGCATCTTCCAGTAACCCTGGCATCAAATAATTAGAATTTTGGAATCCCAGATGCATTTTCTATTTCAAGAAAGCTTCTTAGCATTTTGAAAAATTACATAACATGTTATGCTCTCGTATCAGACAAGAAAATTTGATATTAATTGGCCTATAAGTGCAGCATCACTGCCAAGATGCTGAGATAAATCAGCACTGTGCTCTTACACTTAATCTCAGTATAGGCATATCACATTTTGTCAACAAATTGCAAGCACAAGTGTTTCAATAATGTAATCTCCATATTATGGTATTGTCTCTGATTTCAATCACTCCCTCCTGTTCTCTAATGGTCTTAGAGTTGTATTAAGACTTTAGAAGAAAAAGCACTATGTTTACATAATATTCCATATCAAAAATAAGCTTATTACACAATGACGCATCATCTTAAAGCTATTACACCATGCATTGACTTATGAAATAGTTCACATAATGGCATTGAAATTTCTGTGCCATAACTCAAACAACACATGATCATGATCATAAACAACGCATGATATCCAATAAGATGTCTATGGCATGATCATAAATATCTAACAAACTACCTCATCAAGTAAAATCACAAGATGTTCCGTTGGAAGAAGTCGCGGGTTACCAGATCCTGTTGTATTTCGTAGGTGACAACCTGTTAAACGTATTTCTCGACCATTTCTCAAGACCCCACGTTCAGGCTGTACAAGGTCATAGAACCTGGATATATTTAAAAATAAAAAGAAATTAAAATGGTTAGCATAGAGTCATAGAGTTAAAGCAACAATAAAACTTCATTCAATACTAATCCCGATATCCATGTTTCCTTGATTAAAAGTTGTGAAAAACAAAATAGTTCAGGGAAACTAGGACACTTAGAATCATAAATGACTGAAGACGATCATAAATATAACAAAAAACATAGAATTATTGGACAAATGTTTCTTACTTTTAGAAAATATACATAGTTAGTTGTATGGGGCACATGCATATTCGTCTTACATTCAAAATAGATAAAGACACGCTGCAGTTATTTGTGGAGGCGCACAGGACACTAACCATTGCAAGCACTTGAATATAAAGCCAAAAATGGGAATTCTTTGACTGAGGAAAACTCAATAAAGTAGCTACAACCACCATTTATCTCCATGGGTAATAAATAATAATCAATTTTGTAGCATAACAGGTAAGACACTCATTAAAAAAGTGTTCAGAATCAGAATTGGAAGCCTGATGATCACAATTGCAAATATTTGTATAGGCACATAAAGACATTAACCATTACAAGCACTTGAATGTAAAGCCAAAAATGGGAATAGTTTAAACTTATGGAAAATTTAAACACAACGGCTACAACCACCATATATCTCCATGGACTGTAGTCCATTTTGTGGCATAACAGGTAATAATCTCCATCATAGATGTAAAAAATTTGGGACAAACAACGAACAATAAATAGAAATAGTGTTTAGAATCAGACTTGGAAGCCTGTTCCAGAACATTGCAGTCTTGCATTAAACCATGTCGTGCCAAGGCCACTTATACAACAAGACACTAGAAATGATGATTGCTCCAAAGCAGCTTCTATTTAGACTGAAGTGCTTTTAGAAATGATGACTACTCCAAAGCAATTTCTATTTAGGTGGCAACAGTATAACCCTAAAAACATCAGGAATTTTATATTTGAACACCAATTTTTTCGATGCATCATTAGCACTCTTTTACTCCAGAGGCAATATCTTCCCTACACATATTTTAATTTTGTATCTGCTGAAATTAATATTATGATTTTAAACATACTCAATATTTATTTGTTAGTTATTTGAGGTGCAATTATTGTTGTTCTAGACGCCTCCTCTCTTTGAGAAACTTATTCACCCTAATAAGGCCAATTTCCCTTGACAATTAATAGAAGAACTGTTCTCTGGCTTATTCTTATAATGTTCTGTGCATTTACTTTTGGAATTAACTAGTTGACCCAGTGAGGCAAACATTTGGCGCCGTTGCTAGTCGAATCTAGGAAGTAATTGAATGGCGTGAGAATGGGCCTACCCTTCGACAATGGCACCAGCAAGGATGATAAGGACCGCGTGAACTCTATGAGGGAGAAAATGCTTTGACCTCGGATTTTGTGATCCTGCTACGGGCGGCAATTGAGACGTACGTGAGGAGAGAGGCTGCGGAGGCGGAAGTTCTGAAAGGTGCAGTTTGGGACGCTCTCGAAGTAAGTCGGGCAGTCAATCGGTTATTGCACCATCTCATATACTGTCACAGACATCCCTCGCACAAAGGAACTGATGGGAAGAAATCGAGAGGGAACAACGACTGCAGCAAATTCTCCATCATTACGAAGAAAACAACTGCCGCGAGGAAGAGGAGCGTGATGGGACCCAGCGAAGGGGAAACAATCGTTGAACCTTGAATCTTCTGAAGGAAGAATAAAGAAGACACTTTTGTAATAATGTCAGACTACTGACAAACATGTGTACACGAAGCATGAATTAATACAGTGTTTTATTTTCAATATATGATGATTTGTTGCAAGAATTGATGCCCAATCTGTTAAACAAGGATAAAAATAAAAAAGAACATGTCGAGGAGTGCGAAGCCGCCCAACAAGCCTTGATCCTAGAACAGCAAGCGGAAAGGAGACGGAGGCTGAGGCGGTTCGCAGAGGACCGACCGGACGGAGGTCAAGGCAACCAGGCGGAGGGTGATGGCAACGGGGGACACCATATGGACAGTACGGGAAGGAGTAGTGAAGATTTGATCGAGGAAGCCCGACAATGGCTAGACCTACTTGAGGAGACCCAACATCGGTTGAGGGATCTATCTCTCACACCACGTAAGCAGGCTAGGACGACCCAACGGAGTGAGGAAGAAACTGAGGAAGAGGACATCGGGGCTGCCGCAAGTGTCAGAGGGACACAGGGGCACGGTGGTCAAACACATTCTCTAGGCTCTAACCTACCTGGAAGGGGACAACAGCCAGTACCAGTGGCAAAGAGACCAACAATGGCATCTCAAAAACAAAAACTACCAAAGTTTAATGGCGACGGGAAGGAAGATCCCGTAAGACACTATCGCACCTGTGAAACCATTTAGACAGCGAACGGAGTCGTCGACAAGGATGAATGAGTCCAACAGTTTCTAGCGACCCTATGAGGAGTTGTCATTGATTGGGACTCCGACATGGATAAGGAAACAATAAGCGCGTGGCATAGCCTCAGGAAGGAATGTCACGTGGAGTTTTGATTGCTCCGGGACGACAACGAAATAGTTGCTGAAATCTACAATGCTAAACAAGGAAAGAAAGAAACCATACTAGCGTACAATCGGAGGCTTAAAGAGCTGCTTGGCAAGATGGAGGCTCAGCCAGCCGATGAATTGAAAAAGAGGTGGTTTGTGGAGGGATTGAAGCATTCCCTCAAGAAGAAGGTGAAGATAGTACCACCCACGTCGTACGCAGACGCCTACGACCAGGCCATGAACCTCGAGAGTGAGGACAACACTTCGAAGAAAAAGAGGAGCAAGTCCTCATCAAAAAGTGATGAATCCAGAGAAAGCAGTAGCGATGACGAATCCAACAAGAAGGTCCAGGCTCTTCAAAAGGATATGGAGAGAATGATGGAGTTTAAATCAATGAAGGGGAACGCAGGACGAAGTGACAAAGGTGAATTGTGGTCTACGGAGTGTAAGGAGAACGGGCACACGAAGGGCTCGTGCCCGAGAAAATCATTCTGCGACATTTGCCAAGTTATGGGCCATTCCATTAAGGAATGCCCAAACAACATGAAGGCAAGGGGCCAACAAGTACTCTTTACACAGGAACAACCGTCTACCTCTGGGGCAGCAAAACACCGAACAACAAACGAACAATAATGCATCATCCAACAGGTTCTAAAATAATCGGCACGAAGGGAGAGGAAATAATGACAATAGCAATAGGAACCGAACACAATATGATCTAAAGGGACGGTCGATGATCCAGTGTTGGGCATGCAACCAGTGGGCTCATTTTGCCCACGACTGCCAGAAGGGCGACACACCACAGAAGTTGTGTCGATGGTGCGGCCCCGGAGATCATGAAGATGCTAAATGCCCAAAGTTTGGCATGAACTACCTCAACATTGAGGAAGAAAATGTGCTTGCTATCACTCAAAGCCAAACGAAGGAGGCCCGGTACCCCGAACCCTGTACGGAGAAACAGAGGGTATGAGAGGCTCATGAAGAGATTGAAAAAGAGATGAAGGTACAGAAGGATGCACATGAGAAGGCTAGCACCTCCGGGCAGGCAGAAGCAGAAATAATATACTGCGGCAGATGTTGCAAATGGAGGTACCAATCAAACTCCAAGACCTTCTTCATACCATGCCTCAGTTGAGGGCGGCACTATTGAATACCTTCTCCCTACAACCTGACACCACCACACAAGCAGATACCGTACAGCCAATTGTTCCTAGCGGGTTGGCAACAGATCCTATGTTGCTGGCAGTAAATAATGGCCGACATCTTGCGGTCGTAGAAATGGGTAATCCTTGGAGCGATCCTGACGGACACCATCGTGGATGGCGGGTCCGGGGTAAATGTCCTCCCAGAGGAGACGTGGAAGAAACTGGTAAAGCCTACCCTATGGCTCCCTACCTTCAATCTACTGGGTGCGGACCAGCAAGGAATTAAACCCCTCGGGACACTAATGGCCCAACAAGTGACCATAGGAACACAACCGTTCGTGGTGATCCCGCTGAAGAAAAAAGGGTATGATGTCATCCTAGGAAGGGATGGTTAGTCACGACGAAGGTCAATCATAATTGGAAGAGGAACACTCTCTCCATGGAAAGCGGCAAGAGGAAGTTTGCTATTGACCTCCGTACCCAGATGATGAGCGAGGAGATTGCATCCTCTTCGGAATCAAAGTCTAACAGGGAACATCGCTGAAAAGACGAGGAAAAGGATCGAATGGAGCCTAATGACCAGGGTGTCCTAGAGCTAGGAGAATGTTCCGAGGATGAGACAAGCTCGATGAACGGACTCTTCTATTGGCAAATGGAAGACTATGAGCTCTTCCACAGTTACATGCTAGGGGTGGAAGAAATAGAACCAAACAAAGAGGTGTTCCCGCCAGAGTACGGGGAATACAAGGAAAGGGGAAGCCCACGTAAACGACGGTCCAGCCAACCAATTTGATGCAGGGAAACCGATCAAGTATGAAGAATAATCCTTAAAGACCACCAACCTCGGGGATGAAGAAAACCCACGCAATATACTAGTAGGGGATGATTGGGATCCTGTGCTAAAGGCCGCAGCATTCAAAATCCTCATGGAATACAAGGACGTATTCGCCGGGACTTGCAAAGACCTCAAGGGGGTCCCACCAGAGTTGTGTGTACATCGCATTCCCCTGGTACCAGGAGTCGTACTCATGCGGAAAAGACCATATAGGATGAATAAAAACTACGCAGCGAAGGTGGACGAGGAAATTTGGAGGATGCTTGAGGCAGGTATTATCTTTAGGGAGCAGACAAGTGAATGGGTATCTCCGATAATGATATCACTAAAGAAAGATGCCAACCAAATCAGGATTTGCGTCGACTTTCGATGCCTCAATGCAGTCACCATAAAGGACCCCTTCCCCATCCCGTTCACAGATACAGTCCTCGAAGAGATGGCAGGACATGAGATGTACTCATTTATGGATGGATTCTCTGGGTAAAACCAGATATCCATCGCAGAGGAAGATAAACTGAAAACGACATTTGTGGTGAAGGACGGAGTGTACACATATAACCGGATGCCCTTCGGTCTATGCAATGCACCAGCAACGTTTCAAAGAATCCTTCTCCACATCTTCGACAAGATGTCGGTGGGGAATTTTAGAGTCTTCCTAGATGACTGGTCTATCTTCAGCAGCGAGGACACACACTTGGTAACCCATCGGGAGTGCATGGAGAGGTGTTGCCGAGCAAGGTTGGCACTCAACCCGAAAAAGTGCAGGTTTATGGTCCAACAAGGGAAGCTCTTGGATCATATTGTTTGTAAGACCGGGTTAAAGACTGATCATGACAAGTTCCGAGTAATAGTGGAAATAGAGGCCCCTACGGATGTAACAGGAGTGAAGTCCTTTTTAGGACACATCGGCTATTATAGGCGATTTATCAAGAACTTCGCACAAGTTTCTTGTCCCCTCGACAGGCTGACACGGAAGGGAAAACCATGTGTGGAGTACGGAACATGATGTTGCATTCGGGGAATTGAAAACGAAGCTGATCGGAGCACCGATCCTGGTGTATCCCAAGTGGGATAAGGAGTTTCAAGTTCACGTTGATGCTTCCAACTTTGCAATTGGTGCAAAACTTGTCCAGGTTGGCAACCACGGTCTAGATCATCTTATCTATTTTGCCAGCAGACTGTTGTCGAAGGCAGAGAAAAACTATAGCACCACGGAGCGGGAAGCTCTCGGGATGGTGTATGTCGTACAAAAGTTCAGACACTACCTATTGGCAACGTCGTTCACATTTTATGTGGACCACCAGGCGTTCATGTACCTGGTTAATAAGCCCATCATTCAAAGCAGAATAAGCAAATGATTGTTGTTGTTACAAGAATTCACATTCACGATCATCTTACAGCTATGGAAAAGCCACATGATCACAGACCATCTCTCTGGACTCAAATCTGGGGAACCGCCAAGGGGAGTCAATGACGACTTCCCCGGCGCCCATCTATTCCGCATCGCCATCTTACCAGCATGGTACACGAGCATAGGAGAGTACCTCTCGACATCACACTTTCCGAGGGATATGTTGCCCGAAGAACAAAGGAAACTAGTGTTAAGGAGTAGAACCTTTCAACTAATAAATGGGTTTCGGTATAAAATGGGACCTGACCAAGTGCTTCGAAGGTGTGTTATGGAGGAAGAGATTCTGAGCATACTAAGGGAGGCACATGAAGGGCAAGCAGGCGAGCACATGAGGTCGGACACAACAGCACAGAAGGTGTTGTTGGTAGGGTTGTGGTGCCCCACGTTGCACAACGATGCCCGGGAATGGGTTGTGGGATGCGATACCTACCAAAGGGTCGAGAAACCGTTAAAGCGGGACTTCATGCCTCTGCATCCTTCCCAGGCGCAGGAACTCTTTGAGCGATGGGGCTTGGATTTCATCGGACCCCTGAAGGTGAGTAAGGCTCAGAGATGTCGGTATATTGTGGTAGCCACAAAATACATGCCAAAGTGGGCAAAGGCACGGACCCTGCCGGATAACTCGGCCTTGAGTACGGCCAAGTTCATATACAAGCAAATCATAGCAAGGTACGGAATTCTCATTCAGTTGACTAGTGACAGAGGAGGTCACTTTGTCAATCATGTCATCCGATTGTTGACGGAATTCAAAATCTTTCATTCCTTCTCTAGTTCGCATTACCCTTGAGCCAACGGTCACGCAAAAGCCACAAACAAGATACTAGTCTCCGTGATTTACAAGTCATGCGGAGTGGAGCAAGAGGACTAGGAAGAAAATTTACCAACAGTGTTGTGGGCTTACCGAACAACATATAAGGTCACAACCGGACAGACGCCCTTTCAGTTGATGTACGGGCAGGAAGCAATTGTCCCTATCGAGTTCATGGTGCTGAGTTTAAGGATAGCAGTCGAGAACAGGCTTGGGGATATGGAAAGCCTTCGGGAAAGATTGTACAATCTCAACAAGCTAGATGAGCGTCGCATGATGGGGCAGTGGGCTACGGAGGTTGCGCAACTGCGGCGGAAGGCCTAGCACGACAAGCACCTCAAGAACGTTCGCTTCACCCTAGGACAACTGGTATTAAAGTATAATGGAAAGAATGAGATCAAGCCCAGCAAGTTTAAGGTCAAGTGGTTGGGGCCGTACCGAGTCCGGCAAGTCGACGACAACGGGGCGATCAAATTATGGACCCTCGATGGCAAGGAAGTCCCTGATACCATGAATGGGTCGAAATTAAAGCCATATCATGAAAGGCGACAGGGCGACGACCGAGTTGCCGACGGGGCTGGCCAGCCAAGTGTACGAAATATAGATACTCAACAAAACAAAACAAAAAGAGAACAGCAATCGTACGGTACCGTACTGCCGAAAAGTATGACCGTACAGTGCCTACCGTACTGTGAAGGTGGATGGTGGTGGGACCACCGTACGCGGGTCACGCCCGACGATGGCAATACTGTCAGTGGGACCACTGTGTGGGGGTCACACCGGACGGTGGCAACACCGTCGGTGGACCACCGCGGGTGGGAGCAATGTACGGTGGTGTCCCTGCCCATTTAACCCCGCGACGTCCACTCGGAGGAACAAACACATGCGCAGCATGTGGAGGAAGACAAAATCGCAAGGAGCGGTAGCATAAAAGGTTGAAGGACATTTTGGTGAATTCCATACGAACGAAGGAGACCAAAAGGAAGTTAATGTCATGTGCCTGAACACTATATACCGTACGGACGCCATAGGGAGTTAACGTCGTACGGACGAAGTGAAGGAAAGTGCACAGGAAAGCGTGGCATGACGTACACCGCACGGACAGGACAAAGAGCTGGAGATTAAACTGTAAACTATACAAACACTGCACATGGAGAAGGCAAGAGATTTCCGTACACCATACAGACGGCAAAGAGCGGGAGCATCAAGAGGATCATCAGTCGTACGGACACTATGAAAGAAGAGGCTAGTCGTACGTCGTACGTGCAAGGACAAATCAGGTGTGCACCGTACGGCTGAAGGAAGACAAGCCAACAGCAGGTACAAACGTACGGTTAAAGGAATCATAAGTATCGAGCAGTAAAGCATTTTTGTGGATTTCGTACGGCACTGGAAGGTAAGGGTATAAAATTCGTACGGTTATAACTGATTTCATTTGGAGTACGACAAAGAAGTTTTTTGAAGACAGGTAGTTATAAACAACAAAAAGACAAAAGGAAAACAGTTAAATGGATTCACCAGGCAAGAGGAACTAGAAAGCAAAGACTAGCAGCATGAATAATAATGCCCAAGTGTTTCCATCCGGAGTTAAAATTGCAGAAGAATGGATGTCAGTTCCAGCAGCAGCAAGCAAAAGCAAAAACCCAAAGTACAGATGGCACAGACTCCTGAGTCAATTACGGCCTAGACGGTGGCATTTGAAGGGTTGAATGGGTTAGAATGTTGAAAGTGGTGGCAGGAAACCCCAGACAATGAGTTAGAAAAATGCAATTTGAGGACCGCACAGGTGCACTAGACAATACAAATGTCGGTGTTCTACATTAAGGATTACGAAGGTGCCCTGTGAGCCCTGATTGAGACTTTTGACAGACATTCTCGCGTTAGCACATTGCCTTACCTTGGGCAGAACGTGAAGGTTTCATTCACTACGGCCGAATTCACACGGGTGTTTGGCATTCCAGGGCGCAACGGAAAACACATAAAGGTAAAGACAAGGAAGATACTGAGGGAATCCAAAGAATATTGGATTAAACTCATATCAAGAGGCCTCACACCTGCGGAGTTAGACTTGGTGGCGAAAGCATCAAAGGGACGAGGGATGAAAAGTCTTTCATTGCAGAGGGGCATTGGCGCTACATTATGGATGTGGTCAAGAGTAGACTTATAGGGTCAAGTCGTGCTTCGGATATCACACTTCCCCAAATTGTATTGATGAACGATCTGATGAATGGCACAGTTTATGATTGGGCTACTTTATTAGCGGAGCGAATGTACGAATTTACGACCCTACAGCACAAGACGTTTTATATGCCACACTACGCCATTAGCCTGTTTTTGGAGGCCACACGCACATAGCTTCCAGCCGATCAACTGGAGGTGAGACCTGGTCCCTTGGCGCCTGGAGAGCCACCCATCATGTGTTGGAGGCACTTGGACATCCCTACTGGTCAGGAAGTACTTCCAGGGCAGAAGCGGCGAAGGCAAGCAGTTTCAGGGTCCGTGTCCGAGGATGTAGACAGTGGGCGAGAGGAGACGTCTAAGGGTAGTGATTCAGATGAGGGGGACACAGCAGAGGATGATCCTATGGAGGTGTTCGTTGCTGTAGCAGCTTCTATTGCGCCCACACCGGTTCTCTTTACTCGACTGATACTGTCTGACGCCACACATTTGGCTCCACCAGTAGTGGCTTTTGGCTAGATTCATCCATCTGTGAGTATGGCTTCTGTGCAAGAGGCCATCCCTGCTTTTGATCAGCTGCAGACACCAGTGACCATGACTCCAGCAATAGTGTCGGAGGCATTGCCTTCAATGGAGGTATCTGTGGCGGAGAGGGTAGAGTCTCACCCTGTGGGATTGGATTGTGGAGATGTCCCTAGCGGTGAGTCAGAGCAGCCCCCGGAGGCGAGGGAGGGCCAAGTTCAGTTGGATATAGTTGGGACGGATGTTGTGGTTATGATTGATGTCGATTTGTTGGCTCCACCTCCAGCAAACCATTCTTCCATAGAGGCGATGAGCATTTGGCTCAGTAGGCAGTTTCAGATGATGCCTGTAGCACCAGTTGGGGAGGCGGCTCTCTCTCCCTGACGGGATGTACTTCCCAAGGTCGTGGACTTGGAGGTGGAGGCCTCACCCGTAGGGGACCACATTGAGCACTTGGCAAGGGCGGACTGTGCACTAAAGTGGGTACAGGAGTCGGCCGTACACTTGGCCGAGGAGAGTCCCGTGGCAGTAGACCTTATTCCCGAGGGATTGCCAAAGGCACTCATGGCACCTCTAGAGCTTCCGAGGAAGTCAGATGGAGAGGACATGGAGGCATACCTCGCAGACATGGTGGCCTGAGGGCGTTGGGTGGTAGCTTCGACACAGTCTCAAGCCTTGGAGAGTGTTACTCAGGAGTTGGAGCGCTTACTGACTATTATGCGCATTGGTTGCTCCACAGTCTTTGCAGCCTGTTTTGAGTTGGGTGATTGGCCAACCACAAAGACGGTGGAGATGTTGGATGCCTGGGTCGTTGGTGAGCCAGTGGTGGTGGTTCGAGTACAGACTCTCGTCAGGGAGATAGAGCAAGCGTTCAGGGAAGGCTATTATACCTTGAGGCGCACGGAGCATGTCTCAACTAGGCGTGAGACGGCACGAGTGGCAGCACAAAGAGCTCGGGAGGATCTGGCCACCCGATTGGAGACCGCCAAGGGGGACTTGGCTCACAAGACACAGAAGTTGGCTAGCCAACAGGCAGTTTGGGCAGCAAAGCGAGCAGAGTTGGTTGCTCAGTTGGCGTCCGCCAGGACAGAAAAACTGGCTATGGATGCACGGTTGGCTGTGGAGAGATCTTTTGAGCAGCAGTTGACAAAGGTGGGTACAGAGCAGAGTGCCTTGGAGACTTGCCTCACCCAGGCTCGGGGGATGCCGACAAGAAGGAGAAAGAGCTATTGGAGACTACGATGATGGTTAAAACAACATTGGAGCATCGGATGGTTGTAGAGCGGGACTTGAAGGCAAGGACGGAGCAGGTCTATGTGTTGTGCGCTCGCTTGGCTTCTTCTGAGCTGCAACCAGTCTCTTCAGAAACGCTTCCTCAGCCCCCTTCTTCTTAGTCATGATTTTGTTGTAGTTAGCTGTGTTATTGTCTCCATTTTGTTGTAAGTCGTCAGAGATGACTTGTTTTTGGGGGGGGATGATGTTGTCGGTTATAATGTCATGTTATGTATGTCATTGGTAATTAGTTAGTGACCAAAGGTTAGGTAGTTGGGCCACGGTTGCGACAGTTGGGTCGAACCCCTTCGGTCCTTTATATTCTATGTACTACCTTCGGGTAATCATCTTGGTATGAACAGAAGAGTATACTATTGTAATCATTGTCTCTACGGATGAATTAATAGAAGAATTGTTCTTTGGCTTATTCTTATAATGTTCTGTGCATTTTCAAGGAGGGGACACTTTGATGTCCCCATCCTTTTCATATCATAACTATCTCAATTTTGTAAAGTCTCAGAGAGAGAGAGAGAGAGAGTTGCCATAGAATGGATAGTTCAAGTAAGGTGTTTAATAGTGGCCATCATGATAACGCTGAGGATGCTATATGAAGATTGTTCACTCAAGGAACATCCATTGATTAATTGGAGTTGTCAACTTGTTTATTGCAAAGTAGTATCAAATTGAAGGAACGCCATCAACAACTAGTAATTCAGAAGATTAGTAATTCAATAACTAGTAACAAGCAATCAGAAGAGTGGTGAACAAAGTAAGGCAGTGATTCAGATTATTATTAAGTCTAACATCTGAATACATGAGGTGGCAGCACCGGTTAATACTAATTTGAATAACTGTTATCAAGGCTCAACCAATGGACTAAGCATCATCTATCAATATGATTAAAGGTGACGATCGATAAAAATAACGATTACAGGTTTGTAGTCAAAATCCAATACTAGGGAATACTTAGAGCAAAGTACACGTATAAATCGTAAGCAGCAACTAAGTTCTGCAATTACTAAACAATCAGCACAGCAAGACATTGATTGGAAAATCGGCTAAGGAAGAGCATTAGCAATGTGGATAACTATTGATAATCGATGGCAATATCCCTTACAATACACTGACTCTCAGGATGATCGAATTAATGGGAAGACAATAGGAAGTGCTAGAGGTCTGAATACAACAGCGTTTCAGATTGAAGTTAAATATGATCATTAAAAGATATCATATCGATGATACTCACGCAGATAACTAAAAGTATTAATCACTAATGAACTTATCTATCCTTGAGGGAAGTACAATATTAACTCAACATTAATTATATTAATCAACAAGTGGAGAGGATATTAATCAATGTTATAAATCATGACCGTGATGTGGCACCAATTAGTAAGGAGACTAATCGTATGTTACAACATACAATATATTAATATGTTACAAATATTCCACAAGAGCACACCAATCATTGCCAAGGTCTAATGCTTTGACCTTTTGGGACCTCTCACTATCAGCCATCTCTATACACTTCAAAGATTGTTAATTACCATGGTGCTCAATGTCTTTTACTCCTTTACAAGTCATCTCAAGACTGTGTAAGGTGAATCAAGTCTTGACAACCTAATAGGACATTTTAAAAATTAATACAACTTTGTAAAGTAGATGATGTAAGAAGTAAAATATAATTATATATGGTACAAAATGTTGACTAAGAACTGCAATAGTAAAATCCAAGAAAAATCAAATTAAATATTGGAATTTCGTGAACTTACCTTCAACAACTCCAACTTGAAGGACTTGAAAATGTCTTTTGACATATGATGATTAAACACAAACATCTAGATCTCCTCAACTTCAATGCAGATTTCATTGATATGCTCAATCTATGTGCCAAATATCTACATCATCAAGTTGAGTGAATGGATGGAACAGTCCAAAACATGTATTAATAACTCACCTCAACTAATAAAATGTTAGCAAGTACCTTCAAGTTTCAACAATATTGCCTATTTTTGCATTCTTCTCATCTATAAAAAACAGACCCACTTATTTTAAATCATGAATCTATAATTAGCTTGGATGCAGCATCTACAGCCAAAAACCTTCCTTGGCCAATAAGCTAGTATGTTCCTTTTCATAATCAAGAATTGTATATCTTGTGTATGCCTCATTAATTGTGTCACCATTTCCCACTACTATGGTGATCTAAAAAGATTGCAAGGAAGCTCATTGGCATAAATGCACCATACAATGTGATAATTGGCAATCTCCCTCACCTCATTCTGAAATGATCTTTCTTATGGACCAACATCTTTTGTAAGATAAACAGGGGTTATCATCCTTTTAGTAAGACAATGTCACAAAAAATGATGTGCAGCAGAAACTATTGGAGTAATGGAGGGTGTCATGGAAGAAAAATAAAAAATTGTTAACAAGTACACATAAACATGGATCTTTATAGACATACGCTATATATAAGAATCCTGAAATTAAGTTTGACAAATCCTTCCCTACTTAAAGTTGTATGACTTGCATATCAACTTAACTAGAAGTCATTCCTCATTTTCATCAGCACAAAAATCTACAGTAATAGGTGGAAACTCAAAAATAAATATAGACAGATAAGAGAAAATATTACAGTTTTGTGAAGAACCAACTATTAAGATTAAACCTGAGATAAAAGTATTTTGCTAACAAATCAAGAGCATAATAATGAACTTGACAAATTTGTGAACAGTTAAAAAATGTTAAGCTTAAAGAGTATGAAGGGAAATCGCAAAGAAATGAGCTTTCCTTGATCATAATTTCGGCCATAACATTTGCCTTTGATCTCAAACTAACTTTCCTTTCTTTAGCTTGCTTGAAGAGAAAAAGGAACAAATTTGTATAAATACTTTTTTGCAATTATTTTTCTAAAAGAGGTTGAGTATAAAGTCTCATGCCATAGGTTCCTATAAACCCAACAAGTGGAAAAAATAAGTCATTTATCCTTTCTCTGATGGATAAAGAAACACTGATAATATCAATAAAAATAACAATTTCACAAGAACATAAATACTGCATTAAGTGTGTAATTTGCTTAGCAATACAAAAAGTTGAACATAAAAAATGCAAAACAGGAGCATACTAGTTACTTTTGATGAAGGTAGAGATCAATGGTTTTTGAGCTCCATGAATCTCCCAAACATAGCATATAGCAACTTGTGCCTGCAGAGCAAAATGGTAGAATTCAATAAGAAGAGGAGAAAACTCTTATGGATGTCTAAATAAATATTATACAGAGTTGCTCATTTATCTAATATCCAAGTAATTGTGAATTTGAATGAACATGCACTCTATTTAATGCATAATGTTGGTTCTTTTCTAGAATTTAATCATTATCACCTTGAAGAGTACAACATTGTGGTTTTTTTTAAATGACTTATATGTAGAAATGATTTTAGCATAATAACAAAATATATTCTCTATAAAATTGTGAATAGAACAAGAACAATAAAAACATAGAAAATATAAGCATAGAAAGAAACATCGTATTCTTTAGGTTACGAAGAAAACTAAATGCATTAATGGCATTGCTTGCACATGAGCATAGTGAACCAGTTTCAAACATTGCACTGAATCCTCCAGCTCAGGCCGTTCCAGATGTTCCAGGCGTGATTGCTCGAGATAATGTCAACTCCTCTCATCAATCTCACCACGATCACATACCAAATCTCAACATTCCCCTTCCTACACAATCTGTAGTGGACAAACTTTAAGAACAGTAGGGTGAGAATGCTGTCCAGGTTGATGAAATGGAGGAGTAAAAGGTCGTTGCAAAAGCATTTCTTCATGATATATTTTGGTAAATGGGGGTTTAGTTAATACTTCGTATATTTATTGTTTATATAAATGGAGTCCAATTGAACAAATATTCGATGCCTTAGATATATTAAAATGCTAACATGCCATATGTTCTGACTTGGCAACGAAGTGGACAAGCAAGCAGTTGACAAGATGCTGAAGTAGACACATAGTCAGCTCAAGCACCTCAAGCAAGCAAGTAGCTCAACCAAATTTCTATTACTTTGAGTAATCCTCTGAGATTTATACAGCCTTGATCATCAACCTTTGCAATCAATGACAACATACTCAACACAGCCTACAACCTATGACTTCGGTCTTGTAGAACTGGAAAGGAAAATAAAAAACAAGCTAAACCTCCATAATAGGAAACTTTAAATAGTATGACTTGGATAGAGATGGTACGAGCTACTTGGAAGGTGTTCGGCTTGCATCCAACACTTCCCAAAAAACACTAAAACTTAAGAGTCCAATCACCCAAAATGATTAGCATCAACAACTACTTAAAAAAACATTGAAAACATCCATTTTAAATATGCATATAAATCAAACTTTACTTTCAGCACAACTGCAATTTTTATATGAAATTACCAAAACCAGCTAGGTGGTTTTCGTCCCTAAGACCAATAATCTCAAGAGGGTTTTTGTCTGCAAGAAATTGGGAGAACATAGATTCTCTGTCCAGTAGAAACAATGTTCATAACATGGCTAACCTTCCAAATGAGCTCTTAGCCTTCTTTTATAACTTTCCATATTAATGATAAAATGTAATAATTAATTTTTCCTCTATAAGATCTTTTTTGAAAAAATATATAATATCTCGTGTGCAAAAGACCCACCCCCAAGCCTAGGAGTTCAAATTGAAACACAACTTAACACCTTTTTGACGAGTTTATTAAACTAAGTTGTCTTTTTAATATTTTCGCCATAAGACAACTTGAGTGAATAATTATTTGATAACTCAAAGATTTACCCAAGTTGCAAAAAGCATGGTATAAGGATTTGTCGAATACCTAGCAGGAAGCTCCCAACTCGTGAGCCCTCAAGGCGGATAAGGAGAGTTGACTAGAACTCCGGAGCCAATTCTATCTGATTCTAGCCGAGTAGTCAATCGAGTCTTGCTCCACAACGCCCAAGTCTTAAAGTCAAACTCTCAAGTCCTAGCTTGGACTATTCTGGCACCTAAACATAATAAACATCATGACTAAAATTTTAAATTTTGAGAGTTTGAGGGTTAATGACAAGTGTAATGTTTACAATCAAATCAGACTTTTATGTTCTCGAAATGCATTGATTTCCTTTTCTTGTGTAATTATGAGGCTTTTTTGTTTGCCAAGTCTGTGACGAGCTCTTTCTCGAGTCCAAGTCAAAATTTTGGGCACTCAGTCGAGTTTGCATCCAAGTTTTCAAACTTTGACATAAAGTACCTATAAGAAAAAAGATACAATTCTAACCATACCAAAGTGATCCCAAAATCATTGGACACTAAACTGAAGCAATTGAGTGACTTAATAAAAATAGCATGCTCATCCAAAAAGTTTGGAGAGCTAACAAAAGGACGAAAATCAATTATAAAAGCAACACAAGGCTCACCAAGACCAACAAAGATCACTACCAACAACTTGCAAAACTGATCCTATGCTCTCCAAGAATTTTGGAGTGCCCCTTGCTCACCAATTAGCCTTCGAGAGAACTCAAAAACTAGGCTAATTGTTCACAAGTCATTTTTTCTTAAAAGGGGGAACATTACAAATGCGGTGGACAAAGTGAGTAATTTTGAAAAAAGGCAAAAGATATAAGCTAAAGTCACAAGGCAATGGAATTGTGAAACTTTCTCATAATCAATGGTGTATGCAACATTTCAAGAGCATTAGTCTGACAAATACTTTATATTGCAAAATTGGCTGAATATGAACATGACAACAAATGGTGGAGCCCACACCAAGAAAAGGTTCTTGAAGACAGATTACCATGTAATGAACATGTGGCACCCCAACGCTTCCCTCAAATATTGCCAAAACCAAAATATGTTTCTATTATGCTATTGGGTAAAGATATAGTACAAGGTACGTGAACCAATATGTAATGTCCCCATTTTTAGAAGGTCCAGTGCCAGATCATTATTGCGACCTTTGTGGTCTGTTGAGGTGATTAGAAGGTCTTTTGGTGTGGACTTACTATTTATAGTAAGTCACAGTATGGGTTTGACAGGACATCGGAGTAGTGTTGGCAGTGTCAGATATGGTGTCTGTGGCAAGATATCCAGATTGATGGACTTACTATTTATAGTAAGTCCCCAGTTGGCCAGTTACTATTTTTGGATGACACCTAGGCACGCAAGTTCAGTTGATGCTCCTGGTTCTTGATGATTGGAGCTATTTGCATATGATTATTTAATTAAGTTTACTTCATTAAATAATCATTATTTGCCTAAGTCAAAGATAAATTATATGAGCTCATTAAAGGTTGTATTATATTATTTCATATTGGAGTTATGAACTTATATTATTAAGTATGCATTTAAGTGAAGTGTCACCTTGAAGCCACAGTTTCAAGCCTTCTTGAAGAAGCTTTGGGGCATTATATGAAGGGTTCGAATTCTTGAAGGATTTATGCATTAATCATTATATCATTTTCGACTTCTTATGAAATTGCTTGGAGTTTTCGAATGGAGACAAGGGTTTGAGAGTTTGCTGAATGAATTGTGAATTCATTTCAGTTTCATGCCACTTTGAATTGGAATTCAATTCCAATGAATTTTGTGATGTTTTATCATAAGTTTTGAAGATTGTTAGAAGGAAATAGTATAAAGTTTGAGGCCATAGAAGGAGGATTCATCTGGAAACCGCTAGACACCATTACCTGGAAATTATCAACGGTTTGTTCTTTGGCGTGAGTATCTATCACCAGCAGCCGCTTTTTTGTTCTTAACCGCAGCCTATAGTGGATAGTATTGAATCAGCCTTCAACAGCAGCAGCCATCCTTGCTTGTAACCGTTGCTAGTATTGAATCAGTTTCGAAGGAGAATAATCAGGTTTTTTTTATGAATTGTGCTTTTGTAACAGTCTTTTTCCCTAGCGTTACAAATCAGCATTGGTAACTTGTATTTCGAATTCAATAAGAGAATTATCAGAGTTAAGCAATTTATGGTTTGCAGTAGTTACTTCAAACTTAATTGTTATTTGTATTACAATTTCAAAATAAATAAAACTTTGCAAGTTAAATCCGGGATAGAGCCAGCCAGGCATCTTTACACAATAGGATTCGTCCAATATGGTAAAAGTTGAATGTAACTAATACAGAAATAAAAATAACTTAAATAATGAAATGCATGTGAAATTTCCATTCTGCTTATCATCCAAAAAGCCAAGTTTAGCTCCATTGCACGGATTGCTAACATGCAAAGTCCCAGTTTTGCAGATATTTTGTCATAGATTCCTTGAAGACAATTAACATAAATAAGCAATTTGTATTCTGTTGAAAGGATTTGACAAAGGAGAAAAACACTTACCTAACTGATATTTTAGCCTTCAAGGCAGAAAATTGTTCGCCGTAACCAAATCATTGAAATAAGTGCAACTGTGCAAGTTGGCCTTTTGTACTCTATGAAAAAAATTGATATATATAATCATTACTCCTTGTTGTACCTAGTTGTTTAATTGTTGTATCATTAAAAGTGTTGGCTAAATATTTTGCAAGTCACTAAGACTACAACTTGCAAAATGTGTGTTTTAGGCAGCAATGTGTGAGATTACTCTCTCCTCTCAACAATAGGGGAGGCTCCCTTCTTACCGCAGGTGGCTTCAAGTAGAACTGAACTGTAGCACATACAGTTCGCCTTGCAACAGTAATATCGGTGGCTCGGTAATCGACTTAAGAACAATTAACCGAGACAGCGATAAATTTATCTAAAGATGGAATAACACAAGAGCTCAAAGTCTCTTGTCCTTACCCCAAATACATACTCTATTTATCTAATTTCCAATACTGAAGCCCAAAGTCTTCAGTCCTTGGAGTATTTCAGCCACTACTCTCTATAGTAACCCCGATCTTCTGAAGCACAAAGTCTTCCAAAAACCTGAATTAAAGATGCTCCAATGATATAAACAAGAAAATTATTTAATCTGAACAAGGATCAATGAATGCAACATAAGAATACATCCATTGATGTTCAAGACAACAACACAAAGTCTGTTAATC